>KK112562.1:121191-137944 GCA_000611955.2 Stegodyphus mimosarum | reverse complement strand
TTTTTTTTTTTTTTTTTTTGCAGATTCTGAGAAAAGTTGAATCGTACAGGAAATAAAGAAAACGCAAAATTAAGTGCTCCCAAACTGGCTGCAGGAGAGCATTTCAGGAAAGAGTTAATTCAGAAAAGATAAGAATTATTCCAAGAGAAAATTTTGATAAAAGAATTGCTAGTAAAAAACCTTTGAGGTAAAAGCAATCGTTTGAAGAGATTGACATTTGCAAAACTTCATTTAAAAAAAAAGACTTTTCGTTTTGGTGGACAGATTTATTTATGGACGAATGCAAATTTAATATCTTTTGCTCGGATGGGCAAACGTATATTTGGAGAAGGCAAAATGAAGCCTATTAAGAAAATTTAAGCATATTCTAAAACATGGATCGATAATGATATGGATATCATGTCAGCTTCCTCTCATTGATGGAATAAATGAATCAAATAAATGTTTACAAATCCTCAACGATAATGCTAAAAGAATGCTAAAAACATTGGGTATAAACGATTATTTTCATTTTTACTAGAACAACTATCTGAAGCATAAAGCCTTAAATGTTACACCGTGGCTTCTTTATAATATCTAAACGTAAATACAACTGAAACTTTCTGGGCCCATTTGGAAGAAAAATTACAAAATCATGCCATGTGCAATTTAAAACGCATTAAAAGAATGGTCAAAAATTACTTTTAATTACTTCAAAAAATCAGTCCATTCAATACAGAACAAAAAAAAATATTGTAGCAAATAAAGGCTTGCAAGCCAAATACTAAATTTCATTTCAATACTTCCAATTAATTACAACACAACTTATTTCCGAGTTTGATTTTCAGATTACTCACCATTGTTTGTTGAACTTTTACTTCTTTCACATATAATGCAAAAAGATTTTGATTCATTATTTTTGAATTTATATGCTATAAAAGAGCGCATAATTTTGTTTAAATTATTTTCCTGTTATTATAAATCAGTTAATAAAAATATAAAATCAGTCTCCGAGTTTCACTTTGAGCCCCTTTACATTCAAGAAATCAGTTTTCAGACTGCAGACAAGGCGCTGATTTAATATTAAAAACAAAGGTGAAAATTCCGAAAAGGTTATAAGGTATTTCTCCCGCTTTCTTCGCATGCCTTCGTGGTGTAGTGGTCTGCATGCTCGACGCGTAACCGCGAGGTCTGTGGTTCGATTCCCGGCGAAAGCGTTGCTCATTTTTCATGTCTCCTGCTTCGAAATAACCTAACGTTTCTACAAGGTCATTCTAATGTTTCTTGCTTTTCTAGATTTCCGAGAAACTGACGCTTTAAATGTTCGAGTTATCCATTGTCAAATAGTATTTGAATGCAATTTCGCCTTTACTGAAAATGCATATTGTCCTGTATCACTGTGGTAGTGCCTGGGTGACAAGGAAACACATCTAGATGCTGCGCAAGGTATTGTCCAACAACTAGATATTACAGCTGTGTCTTTCTAAGTTATCCTTCAGATAAGTTGATGTTCTCTTTTGAATCTGCGTTTGGTAGTATTAGAGAACACTATCTGCAATATCGGGTATATTACCGGTATTGGAGATGAGTAAATGTAACACAAGATGAAAATGTTATTCCATATTTGTGTGACATATCCAGTCAGATAACAAACAGAGATCTAACCATCTCAATTTAACGAATATTTTAGTTCTTTCAAAAGAAAATTAAGGAAAAAATCCCACATTTTTCTAAAATTTAAAAATTTTTGAAGAATTTTTCTAAGAGACTAGACCAATTGAGTAATTAATTTAAAATTATATATGGAGCTTATTCACATGTAAGTAAAACTTTTCCTCACTTTAAAAACTGGGGTAGATTTTTTTTTGCATCAAATTCATTAACTAGATCCCTGGATATGAAAAATTATTAAATCATTTGAAATGAAATATAAGAAGCTGTTAATAGTCAAACTGTAGGGTTCTACTGTATCTATGCGCTTGCAGAACTCTGAACCCTACCAGACTAATAGCGAGTTATCGCTTAGTCAGAAACAAATCACAACATTTAAAGTAGGTTAAAATAATCTTTTTTATTTAACTCTCGAATGCAATTTGTAGGTATTTAAACTAACATAACCGAAAATTAAATTTTACACGTAGATAACGTAGTTTGAGTTTACACATAAAATAGACTACTTAGCTACATATAAAATAGTCGGCTAGCATGACGCTAAAGCCAGAATACAACTTAGTAAAACTAGTTGGCAGGACACGGCTGCCAGAAGCTCTAAATCTAAACATTGAAAACCCTCAGCCTAAATACACAAAATAACTAATTTGCATTTTGCTCAGGACTACGAGAAAAAGTTATAGTAAAGGTTTAAATCATAATATTACCATAAAATACCTTATAAAACAAATGCGATCTACTTGCTACACGTAGAATTTGAAAAATATTCTCTCAAAAGGCGAAAAGAAACTTCACAGGCTTACTAGTTGAGGATTATGTTGTACTGGCTTTGGTTTATTAATCTTTGAGGTACAGTGTGATAAGAATGAAGTAAGCAGTAGATCCTCTGTTGACAATGAAGATGAAATTTAACATATCATTGGTCTTTCGCGGGACACTGAGAAAAGGAAATTCCCTAGTTCCACAGTTAAACACTGCGTACAAAATATATTCCATTATATATTTTATTGAAATCTTTATGCATATGCCAATACATAACCTCTGCATAAATTTTGAGTTTCATTGCACTTATGAATATCTGTTTTAACATCTTCCGATTTGACTACCTAGATCAGGGGTTCCCCCAAATGGGGTCGACATTGACCTCTTGTGGGTCGGGTAAATTTAAGAAGGGATCAGTGAGAGCCAACGAGCCGATTTGGGGACGATAACCGAATACGAACCGGCAAATGACCGGCCAAATTCCCTTTAATTACAAGGGGGGAAACCTACTTGTTGATTAAGATACAACTGTATCATATAAAGTCAATCAATGCTTATTCAAAACACATGGTTACGTTATATTTTGAAATTTAATAGTTATCCAAAAGAAATATCCCAAAATAAAAGTTGCTACCAAACTATGATTATTGGTTTTTCTCTCTTCTTACCTAGTGAAAGCAGACTTTAGTCAGTAATTATTTACGCTTAGTAATTATTTACGGAAAACAAGAAACAGACAATATTTTTATTTTACCAGTAATTATTGACAATATTTTTATTTTACGTTCAGTAATTATTTACGGGAAACAAGAAACAGACAATATTTTTATTTTACGTTCAGTAATTATTTACGGGAAACAAGAAACAGACAATATTTTTGCACAAGATGATTTTATACAAGTTAAGCAATTTCACATTAAATATTAAAAAAATCGCATCAATACACCAAATATCACATTACTTAAAATCGAACTTTCGTGTAATTAGAAACTGTGATTTTGTTTTTGAAAACTTGTTTATATTTGTAAATTTAAAAATAATCCAAAATTAATAAATCTTTTTTTTCATAACGTTTCTTCATATTCTTATCCTAATGGTTAGCTTCAAGATTATATGCAATTATTTGCTTTATGATATGTTGCATACTGTATATTATAGAGAAAAATGTAAAGGAGTCAATGAAGAAAACCATTCTTTTAAAAGAGTCCATGCAAGAAAAGGATACGGAATTCCTAATCTTGATTTAATGAATTATACCGCCAGTTCTCTGTAATTCATTACATTAGAATCAACTGTATTTTGATAACTGTAGTCATTTATTCAGTTACATTCGTTAATAAGCTACATCTTGTTATACATAATTTTGTGGTTAGGATTTGGGTCCTAAATTTTAATATACGCATTTTAAAACAATTATGAGTGACCATATGAGTTTAGAAGCCGATAACTTAATTCTAATACATGACCACAAAAACGACAAAGGCTTAATAAAGGGTTAATCGAAACTCCAAATTAAGCTCCGAGAAAGATAATATCTGCAATTAAAATAATCCTAATACCGGCCACTAATACCATCAAAATGAAATCTTCGATATTTTAATAATGATTACTCATTTCTAAACAAAGCCCACAAGTGTCCGATTAGCTAAAACCTCTAAACATCAGTTATTCGTATCGGGTTCGGATACTGAAGAATGTGCTATATATTGGGAGTTTTTGCGGTTTTCTTTATGTGTGCAAGGTAGATCCAAAAGTTTTCATCCTGATTATACTTCTAGAGTCATTAGGATTTTTTGAAGAAGCGAGAAATGAGCAATGCCCTCGCCGGTACTTGAACCACGAACCTCTCAAATACGCGCCGAGCGTGCTGACCACTACACCACGAAGGCATGCTAAGAAGGCGGGAGAAATACCTTATATACTTTTAAAAGAAAGAGAAAATTTTTAATAGTTTATTCTTCAGCATGATTTCCTTGTAGCTCGATACACTTTTCGCATCGTTTAATGAGCAACTCTGCTCCCGAAATGGTAATCCGAGTGCCCGTCCTTAAAATATTCTATAACTGTTGGTTTCATACTATCATCATTAAATCTCTATCCACGAAGATCAGATTTTAGTTTGGAGAAAAGATAATCACTTCGAGTTAAAACTGGGCTGTAAGAGGAAAGGGAGAAGTTCATTAAAGCTATACTGCAGCTTTTTAATTAGATTGACATGCATTTTTAACTGCTTTCAAGCTGCTCAAAGAAATGGGGATACCCATCTTTCAGATACTTAGTTCATGTGAAGTTCCATATTATTCATGTTTTCATGAAGAAATTCAAAATAGTTGTTTCAGATAGATCCAATCTTGTTATATATCCTTGACTTTAAATCTTCTGACACTCAGTATTTCCACCTAGACAAGAGTGAGCAATATTTTCTGATCTCATTACCTTAATAATCGATCTTCGGGACGTTTCAGAGAATCATCGGCAACGGAATCTTGGACCATAAGAAAATGTTTTACCCATTATTTAACCGTAAAATTGGAAAAAGATAAATTACTGCCCACATGACACAAGAGTTGTTTTAGTCCTTTGGGATTAAGACCATTTATAGTCAAAAATTTAATTACAGAACAACAGTTATAAACATTTCAGGAAAAAAAATATCACTTCATTCAGCTAACAGCCAGAAAAGAACGCTAGCGAGTTTTCCAGCTAAACTATAAAATTTATTCATTTAGTACTTCCACTATTTTATTACCTAACAATATTTTATATGTGAGGCTGAAAACGTTTGGGTCTACCTATGTGTAAAGGGAATAATTCCTAGTTTTCCTTACAGAATCCTTGACGAAAGCATTCCCCTTCCTTCAGATAGCCTACACGTGGTTTGCCTTAATTACTTTTACTGATGTATCCTACTATGGCAGATACTCCTTGCATGTTTTGCCGTCATCAATTAGCCGACCATTTATAAACAATCTGCAATGACCTGTGCCCTGGCTAAGCAGCAAACTCAAGACATAGTAGACAAAGCTCTACCAACTGAATTATTCGTAACAGCTAATTTCATAATTTATTTAACTTTATGAGTGGCTTAATTTCGCCTCGATTAAGTGATTCGACTGTGATGTAATTGATTCACACTTCTCGCATGTTTCGGGCGTAAAGTAGTTAGATTCCAGCTACATTCTTGGAGGTGAAGACTGCCTTTACAAATCGTCTCCACTTTCAGGCACAGAGCCTGTTTGAAGACAGAATCCACGACCTGCCTTCCAAGAAAAGATAGTATTATCAAATTAGTTTATTGAGCCTCTAATCCTAACTCGGATGATTTACGTTCACCATGACATAATTTGACTCTGACCAGTTGAACTCGAATGATTTAAGTCTTATAATTTCACTTTGACCAATTGATCCGATCACGACATAACCAGATACATTCATCAACAACAAAATTTTTTATCATTAGTTTTTCCTTTTACTGAAATCTAGAGATAAGAAGTTCCATACAATTTTCATTAATTTTCCTTTTCTGAACTTTTTATGTAGTATAGTTCGGTACATTCCAACCGTTCTAAAATTTCAAATAAATTTTTTGGTACGTAAGGAGTTTCTTACGCACAGATTTCATTAGCGTTCGGAATACTTAAAAGTGTTTTCAGAGAATTTGTGAATGCATCTGTGAGCTTAAATTACAGCGCCAAAAAGATGGGAGCGTAGTTGCCCAGTCGTATGCAGCGACTCATTGAACACCACTAATGACGCCACCTGTCTTGCATCATTTATTTTATCTCTTTCCTGCCATCTTTCATGCGTACTCGCAAAACATTCTAGAACTCCTTTTATACCCGAGATTCGTATACTTAACTTCTAAGCATATTAACACGTGCAGGTTTCTATAATACATCATAAGTATTTAAAAAAAGTTCTTTACGAAAAAAAAAATGTTATAATGCGTAGTTCTGTTTAATAACATTTTTTGAAATCATCTGATTTTTTAAATGGAAAGGAACTTATCGAACAAGATATCAAAATACATACTACAAATTATTTTATTCACAAAAATCTTTAATAATGGAATTTTGTTGAATGAAACAAAAACAATGGGTATAAATATTCAGAGTTTCTTGAATTTTATGCTTACTTTTTCCCAGTGAGGTAATCATCAGCGCCGGCTTTAGGGTATGTTACAGATGCAGTGTCATCGGAAGCATTAGGCTTAATTAAGCTACATATAAATCAAATAATTTAATTAAGCTGTTTTCCCAATGACTGTACCTTCTCCATAGTAGTAAATTTACTCCCAATCCATGACTGTTGTAAGCATTAGGAAAAAAGACTCGTTTGAGCTTAAAAGAAAACCAGTTTAATAAATAAAATCTCCATTTGAACTATAGGTTACTAGGAAAACGCGGCACAAACATTGTAATAATCATCTAAATACATGACAGGAAACATTACTTATCTCAAACGAGGAGGCAATACATTAAAACGTACCAAGGTTTCGCGCATAGTAACTGCTTCTTAGGTCTTCCTTTTGCAGCATCTGAATCGGCATTTTACCAGGACTCACGTAGGTATGACTTTTTCTCGAAAATACTTACGAAAGTTTTTAGTTAAGAGGTCCAGATGATTTTTCCTCAAGCTTATATTTTCACATCTTTCTTGAGCACCCCGTGGATCTTTGATAGAACTTGTAAGGTTTTAGTTAAACTAACCAAGTTTTATTTTAATTTAAATCTTTTCTATCTCCTTTCTGTTTCAACTTCCTGTCAGAAGAAGCGCGCGTTTTCAGCTTATGCTAATTTTGAAGTACAGCCAAGTACTATTTAAGCCAGAGGTATAAACCTCTCGGTGTGTGAGAGCTTAGCCTCAGATCACGGTCATTGCGCTCAACGTTCGCCTGACCAGCTAGCAGTTTAAATTTATAAGCCATAGTGCTTACTACGTGATTGCATTGTAAAACAAATTAAAGTGCGTTAGTATTTAGTATATCTTGCTACGCACCCTTTTCGGTAGAGGCCAATCTCCGCGAATCGCTCTGCGAAGCAAAGTTTGAATTAAGTTCTATTTAAATTTATTTAAGTTTATTTGATTGTTAAGTTCGACCCAAGTGTGGTCTTTTACTTTCTGTATCTCTCCCGAATTGGGAGGTTTGTTATTAATAGTGATTTAATAAAAGAGGGTTTCAAATCCCTTTCACGTGCAGTTATTCTCCAGCCCAGCAGTTACATCAGAACATAGCGTACCTTCCGCTCCCTGTTCCAGTTCAGGACTTAGAACTTGAGGATAAGAACCCGATTACAGACTGTACTTATGTTTCCAAAAATGATGCACAGAACACTAAGTCCTGATAAACTGAGATCAGGAAACTTTCGGACCCGGTCAACCAACAAGTCAAACTTGCCAATGTCGTTCTGAATGATTTAATCTGCCTAGGGACGAAGTCAAATCATTTAAAGGGGTAAACGCTGTTGCAATATTCTCTGTTATTGTTATGTACTGGTATAATTAATTAAAAAATCGCAACTATAGAGTAGCTGAAAGTTTTTTTCTTCCGAAATTTGGGACGAATCCTTTATTTAGATTGAGTTTATGTTTCTGTAAAGAACCGAGAAAAGCAAGATATTAGGAAAAAAAATTGCTCTTTTCTGACCAGATTCCTTGATTGTACAAAGCGCTGTTACGATTGAAGTGCAGTTACACAGACTTCTGCTTATTCATAGTATGTAGCCCATTATTAATGTTCGTTGAATTACAGGCTACTGCGTATATTCGCTCCATATACTACAACTTCCAGGAAAATACAAGCCGATTTATCATGACTAAGAGATAATAAATACTATCTGCCTTGGAAGTAGCACTTGAAGAACTGCAGCTGCTATATCAAGGCATAAAGGAAATGGTTTCTCTTTTCGTTTCTGAAAAACATTTTAACTTGCTTAAATTCAGTTTCTGAACAATATGTAGCATGATGATGCATTTCGTCGTTTCTAATGTATCTTCTCGCGTATCTATGGTCCTAGTCTATCTTCCCACCTTTCGAACTATTAACAATGAAAATTAGACGAAACACTTCATGCTGCCCTTCATTTGTATATTCATAAGCAAAAGTTAAAGCAATAAAAATTTAAAGCAAACGGAAACTGTCGAGTGCTGGGTATGCGTGTATTTATTGCGTATGAATTTTGGGATGAATAATGCATCCAGCCGTATTATGAGACGCCTGTTTTAGTATTTAAATCGATTTTCGCAGCTAATCATAACTAAAGCAAAACACTTCCTTCATCAATCAGATTTTTTATAAACACAAATAATACGAATTTCCTAAGCATTTATAACAATCACGCATGAAATGAGCTTAAGTTTTACCGTCACAAGTAAATTATACTATATATTAAAAGGTGTTAGAAGCACTTCCTGTCTGAGGAATGAAAATATTTCCAATCGCCATTACAAATCACATCCAATGCTTTATTTAAGAAACGAATATATTTTTCTTGTCAGAAGTGAAACACTTTGATGATTTAATTAACGCGTGCAGAAAAATCCAGAATTTACGAAGAGCAAGCATTTTTTTTAATAAATTCTTAACATCTAACAATGCGTAAAGCTTTGGGAAAAAATCCCTTAATTGCCAAAAATACATGTTTATAAAAATGATCCAGTTTCTTCCCAGTATTTAAAAATCAATAATTAATTTCTTTAAAAAGTGTACAAAGTAGCGCTATTATATAAACGACACAAAATTGAGTAATAATAATGAAAACACTAAATAACTTTCCAAGTTCAGCCACTTAATCTATTAGCTAAAATGAGTAATAAATCATCATTAGATTAAGCAAGTCTTTAAACTTATGTTTCAGTCAAAAGCTTAATTTATTCAGAGTATAACGTATAACAGCAGCATGCATGCGCTTGACACAATGACAGGCAGACTCGGAATACTACAAAAATATTGCCAAAATTATGCGGAATAAAATAGCACAATTATTTCGAAACGAACATTGTAACTTTATCTGTATTGGTTCAACAAATGTATTATTTAAGCAAAGTAATATTAATTTTAGTTTTAGAGTGCTGTAATACTACTATATTCTAAAACCAAAATGGTGCAGTTCAGACCAAATATAACTTAGTTTAATTTTTTGTAACCTATAGTTAAAAAATTAACAAAAATGTATATTTAATTAAAATATCGAAAACAGTGTATACATTTAGACATAAATTTCGTTGGAATTCATTATTCCGTGCCACCGACTGTAGCGCGGCCGTTTACAGAGAGTAAATTCTAAGTTTGGATTAAGACTATTTAATTCAGAAAAAGCACATGTCTGCGATAACTATCTAAGTTCCCCCTGAGCAAATTACCGGTGAAGTCGATAACTACGTTGATTACTGGTAACTGGTGCCTAGCAGTGGCTGAGTGGCAAGACCACTGAACAGTGGTAATTCAGTCCGGTTTCAAAACCGTGGCTTTGTCCATTATTAAGTGAATAAAAAGGAATTCTCTCTAAGTGATTCACGAAGATACCGCTTCTGAGACACATTGCCCTCGCCTCCTTTTCCGTAAAGAATTAGCCAGCTAACCCATGTTTCTTCCAAAATTTGACCGAAAGCATCCTGGAGAATGGAAACCCAAAATCTCACATCCGCTCGTTTCCCTACCACCAACTTCTCGAGAATTTTCGGATGGATAAATTAAGTGCTTCATTCCACAAAAACAGTATACGGTCACAGAGGTCAAAGCGTTATTATAGAATCGTTTCCAATCCCAACAGTTCACTCACCGCTAACACGCTAACCTCGTTAAATGTCCGAAGCCAGAAATTCTTGAGTTCGAATTTTTTTTTAATCTAACGGTATTTGCTAAACATTTAAAGAGCTTAAATAGATACAATTCACAGCGCAGAAGAAGGAAAATTAGTTTAGGTTTACAGGACACAAAAAATAAAAATGGGATTATGGAGATATGAATACTAGAGAATGATTCAGAAAAATTATTACCTAAATATATTTCGCATCTTCACAGATACTGCTATTCAAAACCAAGACTGGAAAAAGGCTGGAGAAAACGAAGCACTTGCCTCGCCTGAGGTGTACAGTTAAGAAAGGAACCAACCTATTAACGAAAAATAAGAAATTTAAAAAAAAAAGGAATTACAGCAAACCAAAAATTGTTTTAATATGAACTAATATACGATATTACCTGTCATATGGAACATAAATCAGCTAATTTAATGCAAAAAATTTTTATTTTATCACTGTCAAAAAGTTCTCCCTCCTCCGTAAAAAGAAAATTCAGTAAACTACTTGCGGACAACTCCCTGTGAAATAATAACAGAGGAATTCATTGATGTTTTAATTATTCTTACATATGTGGCGACTCATTTTCACAGTATTTTCTGATACGAAAACTTAGTTTTAGATTTAGCGCATACAGACTATTGAAGCATCCGCTAGGCACAAAAACAAAGGCTTTTTTCCATTTTTTTTAAGTTTCGTTTTGTTTTAAAACTTTGGAAAAATTTCATCAGAAATAACTAATTTTAAAAACCTCATTGTTTCAGTAAGCCAGTTTAGACTTTCTAGAAATAATGCATGATTATAAATTAGCTCAACCGAAATGAGTTTGCAAATTGCACTGAGAATATTTTTAGCGTTAGCAACTACCACAACTGCAGATGAAAGGAGTTCCAGTAAACTTAAAATAATAATGGATAAAATGGTCCAGCAACGCTTACCTGTCTGTCGAAAGCAAATTAATTATCAAGAAAAGATTTTGAAAAATTGATTTTTCTTCATTAAAAGGAGGAAAAAAACTACTAAATAATGACAGAAAATTTTAATGATTTTTTATTAAGTATGCTATTTTTTATGCTTTGTCCCTTTTTTGGGTTAGATTATCAACCAAGCTGTTCACCCGTTCCTAAAAATATAATTCATGTATTACTTTCCCGAATAGTTACTCTTCAAAACTACTGTACCAATTACAGAAAATTATATTGCCTATGGCTGTGTCCAAAATTATCTTAAAACTCATAAATTTAACTGTGAAAACAATATCGATAATATATAAGCAATTTTTAAGTAATAAACTGACAAGTTGATTGGCTAATTGAAAGTAAGCGAAGCCTTATGACGGATGTCTCCATAAAGGACATTTTGAATAATATTGGGCCATATTTTTCACATGGAAAAAATCATGAAATTTCATGCAGCCAGGAACAAGATCAGAATGAACTGCCAAAGTTTCTCTGCTTCAACCATTAACTATTGAGCCAATGAAGAGCCTGAGCCGACTGGAAGATTATGTATTTTCCAGTCTCTTTAATCAAACCATTTCAGATATAGAAATTAGAGCATTAGCTAATTATGTCGCATATATTTTAACCAAACTGCATTATTACTCAAATTTTGGTGAATCTAGGTTCGAATTTTCTGCAAATCGACCAAAATGCTTTAACTTCGAAGTAGCTTCCAAAGAAATCCTGATGTCTTTCGAAAATTACCGTTTTTGACAAAAAACAAATATTCTTAAAATGGTTTATTTAAGTGGTTTCTCTGGCTTTCCAAATTTCTATCTAGAAACCAATATAGCACTTAATTATTTTATTAGAGTCCTGTATGCAGTCAAGTGCACAGCTTAATGTTGATTGTAAAAAAAGATATAAAACGCAACAGAAACTCACAAATTAAATGGCAGATTTCTTAAAACTGCAGAAAATTTAGTACTGGGGGAGCTACTTAAAAATTATCTAATATATTTCCTTTAATATCTCGAGCCAAACAAAAAATTTCAGTCCTTTTCTGTTTGGAATATATCTGTTTACAAGTTAATCATCATATAAAGAAATGGGAATCATTTTGCATTTCTCCCTGCCTCGAAAATCAAGCGAAAGAAAAAACTTTCAGGTGGAATGAGAATAAAGGGGCTACGTACATAAAAAGTTTTAAGACAGATATTAGCCACATGGATTTCATATCAAAGATACAAATACATGTGCAACAAAATACTCCTCCTAATACTACTACTAATAATAATAAATAGTAGACTCTTATCCAGTAAACAAAATGGCTTCTTGACCATACAAGTGTTTGAAAATGTGCTCGACAAAATTCCATTTCACCCTCAAATAGACAATGCTTTTATTTATATTCAGGAAATATCAGTGAAGTCGATATAATTTGTTTGTAGTTTTCATAACAAAATTAGCGAGAAAACTCGTAAATCAAGAGAAAAGAAACCAATGGAGCGAGGGAAAATACGCAATCTCTTGAAAGGAATACCCCTTCGTGACAACAGGAACCCAAGCAGCTGACAGGGCACCGAAGTATGCTTTATCCTAATTAAAAAAAAAGAAGGGAAGGAAACAGCAAGAAAGGTAGACCTCCTAAGCTATTATGCGAAACATGAAGCAAAAGGCCATTGTTATTCATAGCAGGAGCGGTAGACTCGCCTTTGGCTAATCTTTCATTCCCTTTAGGCAGCTGAAAATAGTTGAGATATCTACTGAAATTTCTTTCTCCTCGTCAAAGGAATATAATGGCTTATAGTAAGAAAAATTTCTAGTCTTGTATTTTAACATAATCATTTATTTTGATCAGAATTACCTATCGCTGGAAGCAACAAAATTAATATTTTTTCCTTTATGTGATGACCAGGTTAAATAATATAAAAAACAACTCTCAGAGTGTACTAAATCTCTAAGCAAAGCAAGGTCATTAGTTAATAAGAAAATATGAAGAAAAATAAACCGATAATGCTCTTTGGAAACTCATAATTTACCGATAGACACTATTCGACACAATAAATTAATTCGGAAAAGAAAACTTGCGAGGTAACGCAAAAAGTTTATAAGGTATTTCTCCCGCCTTCTTAGCATGCCTTTGTGGTGTAATGGTCAGCAAACTCGGCGCGTATTCGAGAGGTCCAACGTTCGAGTCCCGGCGAGGGCATTGCTCATTTTTCATATCTCCTGCTTAAAGTAACCTAATGTCTCTACAGTGGCGCCCGAACTAAAAAAGGTAAGGGATGATGATTCTCCACCACCAGGATTTGGCGAATGGGTCCCCTAATCCTAGTCGCCGTTTGAAAGGAGGAGTATATATGATATTTCTCTCGCCTTCTTAACATGCCTTCGTGGTGTAATGATCAGCACACTCGGCGCATATTCCAGAGGTCTGAGGTTCGAGTCCCGGCGAGGGCATTGCTCATTTTTCACATCTCCTGCTTAAAATAACCTAATGTCTCTACAAGTTAATGATATATATATATATATTTCGCTGACATATAGATATAAAATAAAGTCATCACAGCTTGAATCAATGAAGCAATTTTTTGACACCATATAAGAAATCAAGAAAATCATACTTTGTTGCTCGTCTATTATGATAAATAAATGCAGCAGTAAAAAGCATTGATCCAGTTGCGGTTTGGTTTATTTGATTAAGGTAAAGCACTCAAGGGCTGTCTGCCTGATCCAGTCTTGGGTACCTTTGAGAATAATTTTCAGAATATTTTCTAGCATTCCATCTATTCTGATCATTTTCAGACGTCTCTCTCTGGAGTGTTAGGTTTTCCGCATTCTGAAAAATCTTAGACATTTAACAAAAGAAACTCGAGGCTAAACTGGAGTTTCTTTCCTCGGAAAACTGGGATCCCGTTTTCTCGGAAAAATAATTTTTTGTTTATTTATTCATTTATTCATTCATTTCCCCGGAAATAAAGCTTGGAAAATAAATGCCTGTGTTCAGATGCTAAATTTTAGAGATTTGTTAGGATGATTTGTTATTTACTAAGACGACTGATGATTTATTTGATTTTTTATGACGATTTGTTATTTGGTGCCGTTTATTATTTTTCATTGCGAAACATTATAGGGTAGGTTACTGTATTATAATCAGGATTTCCAAAGCTAGGACTATTAAACAAATTGTTTTATTGAGCGAAATTCACTTTGCACTTTTTCTCAACTTATGCTTTTTCATTTCCCTGTAATTTTTTAAATTATTAATTCGCATGCAACTCTCATATTTTGCAAAAGTACAAACTGAAAGAGCTGTTGTTTGATTCAAAATCTTTTGCTCGGCAATATTTAAAAAACTCTGAAGATAAAACAGCTAAATACTTTAAAATGTTCCTCTTCTCAATAATGCGATAGATGTGCAATACGTGGTTTTTTTCGACGTTTGAAACTGAAGCAATTTATAAACAAGATGAGTGCAGTGAGCGGAAAAGACGAAGATATCAGCTCGTGTAAGCATAAAATAGGTCAAATTAATGATGGATGCTTTACTACAGAAAACAGAAAAAGAATATTAATATAATTAGGTAAAGGGAAATACTTAGATGTTACTAGCAAATTAATTGCTGTTGATGCTTTCACTGCAAAAGCAGATACAAAAATTTATAAGATAAGCAACATGAAACAGTAGTTATACTTTTCCATATCCTGTCAAATGTAGCGTTTAGTAAGTTTTATATGTAAACAGCAAAATGTAATCAAGAAGTTAAAAAATATTCTAGGTAAAATTAAAATCTAAATTTTTGTAAATACTCCCTTATTGGTTAAATGAATAATTATTAACATTTAAACTAATCATTCCTGAGATACCAGGAGGTTTCCGGAAATCCTAGGAAGGAAAAATTCTGTATTTGAGAAATCCTAGTCCAAATGCAGTCTTCCGCTTGGAATCCTTACCTGTTTTGGTGGTAGAGATTCTGTCACAATTCCATCTGCCATATCCACATACGCACATAGATCACGTACAGCATATATCACATAGAACTTGTCTTTATTACTCGTGAACTATTTTATGAAAGTGACTATATTTCTACCGAAAGCACATTTATCAAAGTAAGACATTTTGAAACAAAAATGAATAATAAGTGGTCTTGTAGGATTCTTCCCCATTTTTTAATTTGATCATGGATTAACTCCTTTTTTCAGGTAGAGTATTAGATGTAAGATAATGTTATAATAACTACCGGCTTACCAGTGTATAACGCGCACCTATAATTTCAAACTAATTTTTTTAAATTTTATTTTTAGGTATATTCGCTGTACAACGCCCATACGTTAAGAAGAAACCTAACGATACAATGTGCGATACTCTTATCTTACGAATTCATTCATTGGAACATTTCTCGCTGGCTTTCTAATAATGGTATACTGAATTGTCAAGCGATAAGGGGAACAATACTGTGTGGAGGAGATGCTTGAAGGAATAAATAATTCTGCAAAGAGGGTGGGTTGTATTCAATGCAAGAAGGGCACGAAAATGTTATTCTAGGGTTTTCAGAAACGGAAACCATAATTTAGGATAAAAAAATACACTTCCACCCGTATGAATTCACTGAATTAGGAGTCAGATGTTTTCTTTCTGTAAACATTTAAGGTAAATATCAAATGTTTCAGTAAATTGCATTTGCTTTAGTTGAAATCCAGTTGATATAGAGCTCCTTTTATAAGTAAATGTGGTCTCTGCCAAATGAATCAGAACAGTGGTGGTTTCAAATGCAAATGCATTCAATTTGCGAAAGAAACTGGAAATCATTGTGCAGAATGGATGTCTGGTGTTGGTGAAAGCTCCATTAAGTGTATGGAGGAGAAATGAAGTCACAATAGTTAATGTGCAAAAGAATAAATGCGCTTTGTGTAAAGAAGTAACGAAATAGCCTATCCTAGAAGGTGTTGCGAACTGGGTCCTTGAAAATCGCCAGAATGGATTAATTGTAACAAGAAACAGCCTACGTTTATTTGCCTTAAAGTAAGCAAAACAGAATGCAAACGAAAGTGAAGAGATTAAAGTAACTATGAGTTGATGTCGATTTATGACATGAAATAATTTAGTTTTACGAGAAAAAACATAAATTCCGCAAAGGCTTCCGAAAAATTTGGACAACAAATTGATAAGTTTCCAGAAGTATATTATTGACCTACAAAGGGAAAAAAATATTTATTCTCACATATTGGAAATATGGATGAAACTCCAGTAATGTTCGATATGATAGGAAATAAAACAATTGATGTGCTAAGGAACAAAATTTGTTTACATAAAAACAGCAGGTCACGGAAAACCACACCTCACCGTAGGGCTTCCTTGCTTAGCGGATGATACAAAATTAAAACCCATGGCTACCCATGGCTAGCAAAGATGATGCCGAAATGTAATTTCCCCAAATGGTGTTTCATTCATGTTCACGAGAAAGGATGGATTATGAAAACGGTGTTAAATTTAGGAAAGAAATGCTTGGGAAAAGCGTCCTGTGGCCTTCAAGAATCCAGAAAGTCTTTTAGTTTGGTACACGTTCAAATCTCATCTAACGGATAATACGAAGTTGTTG
>KK112562.1:50887-111117 GCA_000611955.2 Stegodyphus mimosarum | reverse complement strand
TAATGCCTAACTAATGAGGGCTTTCTAACGGAAACTGGCAAGTATACATATTACATCTGGAGGAAAACCACAAAAACGCCCATGCAAACAGCCTGTTCGCTGGGATTCGACTCCTAACCGAACTATCAGTGTTCAGCGACTTTACTCGGCCGCTGGTAGGCGTAAAATCCATCGGTCTTCTAGTGTGAATGGTGACGAAGAAACGACACGAGAACTTTGTGTACTATCCCCGAAGGTTCTCTCAATCAAAACTCGGAATGGTGCTTAGTAACTACAGGCATTAAACTACAATATACGCCATATAATGCGATAAAGTTTGTGCACGAATATTTTGATAAAATTAAATGGTGAGAAAAAAGTGCTCTTCAAAATAGCAATGGAATTTAATTTATTATAAATATAACCAGAAACATTAATAGGTGCGTTGATAGCATTTTAATTAGGAACAGGTAAAAAATTGTTTATGAAATATTAACAATGTTTTTAATGCAAAAGTTCATTTATAAACTGTTCATAAATTTTCTGGAAATTATTTGACAGATGTTGAACTACTAATCTTAATACTTCGAAGGAATCCGTCGTTGAAAGAGAACACGGCAATGTAAAATTAAGAATTAGATAAAAAAAGCAACTTTACATTATCATGGATACTGCGCATGTTTTGCTCTCTTAAAAAGGGGGGGGAAGGGGAAAAATCAAATCTTTTTTGGAGCGAGGGGCTGCTGATGAAAGGAAGCCTGTGTCTGACCGCTCACAAAATCGATCGAATTGTTCAAAATTTACGCAAAACTAAGGGGTTTTTTTTTTGCTTAGTTTTAAATGGTTGATTGAAATCGAGACCAAGATTTTGATGATTTAATCTCATACTTGGCGACATTTCTCTATAATTTGCCAATTCTCTATGCATTTTGACATTATTTGATGACTTAACTAGAGTTTAAAGAATTCATTCTACAATAAAGCTAAGCATTTTTCCATGTTTTCGTATACCAAATGAACGGGACCTCAACTATTCAATAACGATATATGAATGATAACATTAACCGCAATCACATTAAGCGGCGTTTACTGTATATACACCTTTTAATCAAATGCACAGCTCGAGAATCTCCACTCTGCTTTCTTTCCCTTATACCCATTTCTCTTCAGCAAAGTATAACTTTTAACTTAAAATAATTCATGTTTGACGTAATCACTTTTAAACACATTAACGTTCCCTAAAAAAATTAAAGAAAAGAAAAAATATATGGTGTTTCGAAGAGGAAAAACCTGCTTGTACTGCATTACAGTGACCTATAAAAGTTAAAAAGATACAAATAAAATTTAGGGTGAAAGCTTAAAAAATGCATTTTCTAAACAATGCATTCTTATTACGCAAAACGTTAAAGAAATTGAAGTACATATTCTAAAATGAATTTAAAGTAAAACTGTTGATAATTTACTTAAAAAGGATTAAAGCACCTAAAAGATTTTGATATAGTTTTGAACAGGGAACAATGGAAGATGCTAAAACACTGAGGCAATTTTATCACCCTAACAAGACATTAAGATAGTTGCATAGCCTCGATCGAAAAAAACCTTGTTTACGGACCCAGATTTATTTAAAGAAAATAGCAGAAATAGTTTGGGATCTAAACGTAGTTTATTTCCCGCTAGGTAGCTTTGGCGATACACATTTAAAAAACATAGCACCTCTCTTTATTATAGATATTATAAAAAAGCAAATTCGCCTAATCCTATCTTAATTAATCATTCAACTCAAGAAAGAAATTTCAGTGACTCTGTACTAGGCTTTAAAAATAATACTAAAATTTGAAATTTATCTTCCAATAATAAAATAATAAAAAACCAGTTCCACACTTTAGTCCAGAAACCGAGAATTCAAAAATCAGACTTTTGCAAGCTTTTCTGAGACCTTGAAAAAAAAATTCTTGAAATAACATATCGTCACGGTTTTGTGACGACGATGGCGTGTAGAGATGATATTGCGCCAACTAACTACTAAAATTCTACGTACAGCATCCATAAGGAGCTGAGAAGAAAACACCTTAGACAAAGCATAATTATGCAATCTACCGCTTCTTTAAAAAAGAAAAACAGAAAAAAAAATGCTCAAAACGGAAATGAAAGCAACAGGTGCCTACCGGAAAACTTTTATAGCAGGATTAGACAACTATTTATGAAAACTTTTAACATTTTTTTTTGGTATCCTAAAATGGCACGATACAAATTAATCCTTTTTTGAGGGATATTTTTCTTTGTCTAGCCCTTAGCTCTCTCTTCGAGCATAATAAAGCAGGTTAAAAGTGCCAATAACGATTTACTCGGAAGCTCTGCATCAGTAATGAAATTTCAATTCCGTAATTACATACCGTATACACAATATTAACTTATTGTGCACAACTTAGTACTATAGTGTAAGAAATTAAAGAATTTTTCCAGAGGGTAATATTGAAGTACAGTGGTTAGCATATTCAACTAGCAGTGTGAAGTCCTGTATTTACATTCCAGGTAATAGCATAGTTATTTATGACTTTTTTTGCTTTTTTTTACATTATTATTGTTGTGGCTTTTGTAAAAATTAGTAATAGCAGTAAATCTTTTACAAATTTGCAATATCTTTGCTGAGGGTCAGTATTAAATTTGACAATGAATACAGTTTTTAAAAAACTTTTTATCCTCAAGTAGGATTATGTTTATAAGGAGCTGCATTACTTTTTAACCTTCCCTGATAATAAACAAACGCAGCAAATCAATTATCGAGCCATCTCCCCTTACAGATATTCATTTTGAAAAGCAAAATAATACAACTGATTTAAGTCTTAAAAGACAAAGACGAATTTCTAAAATTACCTGTAAAATATACATAAAATATACAAAATGCGATACTTATGTATTAACGCAACCACCAAAATAGAAATTGGCAAATTTTCAGATGTGCCATACTCCGGTAATCATTAAGCAGGAATTGGACTTTGCTAAAATAACTTATTTTGCTATTCATCTTACTTTTTATTACTATATTATTATTTTATTGTGATTCTGACAAAGCGAAATGAACTTTATGCCCGGCAGAGCAGATTTTGCTAATTAACCAAATTTATTTATTGTGTTACAAATTGTGCTTACGAATTCATTATGCTTCCACGGTAGAACATCCCGACTCGATATCACGTAGTCCCAAGTAATCTCATCTCACGTAACCCACACACTACAAGAATCTAATTCTCTCAGTAATTATCTACATTAATTTCAAGTTAAATCTCACATGGAATACATGTTTAAATGCAAGGATTATTTCAATTCGTACGAACTGCTTACTCAGAAACTATGTAAAACTGCAGTATCTCATTAGAAACGATGAACTTAACCCTTGACTTTGCCTTTTCCATATTTCCGCCTTCGGGTGAGCGGTGTGATTACACCCTAATTGACTTGAAATTACCGCGAATGACCTTAGGGCCAAAATTAAACTATCTGATAAAAATTCTATGTTATTGTATGCCGCTATTGAAAGAAACGATCAATGCCGCCATTTTTGTCAGCGTTCTTTTTCGTCGTATTCCAAGTTCCAACGGTTTTTATAAATGAATCGTGATATTTTTTGCCTTAAACGTAATTCTGGAATATGAGCTTGTGGAATTTTCCAGTAACGAAAGAAACTGCTGTAAAATTTCTGCAAGAATACAGAATTTTGCTGAAAATTTTCTAAACGGAACAACGAGGAAATGCGTTTCCTAGAGAGCAGCTGTCGCTGAGGTTTGCAAGAGGCTGAGTCTCCGCAATTCTTTGAAATGTTTTTTAAGCGAAAACAGATCGCTGTGTACTTCGAGAGAAGAATAGCGCAAAAGAAAGAGTTGAAGAATGCAAGTGTCTTATTTTTAATGTATTACGTAACTCTTATTTAATAATTAAAATCTGTATTTTAAATTCGCAAAGTATGATAATGTTTAAAGACTTACTATAAACACTGACAGTTTGGGAATCTTTCTAAAAAACAAAAGGCGAGAAAACCATCAACTCACACCCGATAAGTATCTTCTATGTTTTCATATTTAAAAAATCGCCAAATTGCGTCAAGGTGATTGCGTTAATACGTTAAGTATCGATTAAAGTAGCATTTCGATATAGCTTACATCGTGTTAAAAGTTGAAGATGCAATCTCACATGATTTTTGTTTAACAGTTTATGCAAAAATCTGTAAAGAGATGTAAAAAATGCGCGCCATCTTAAATTTTAACAATTTGTAAAACTATTTCGCGCCTATGTTTTTCAAAAAAAACGTTATGCAAATGCATTTACATAATGTTTTTCAAAAAAAAAAAAACATGCATTTACATAGATAGCAGGCGCTCTTCTTCAAATTGATTTTTGTTAAGTAAGCAAACCACGCAAAGGTATTTCAACTTGGAGGGGGCGCATATTCTCAAATGTATAATTTTCTTAATCTAATACAAAAAACTATTTTCACTCTAAATATATCATCCGAAACCATCACCAAATAAATGTTTATTTTCCCCAATCGTTAAAATCTAAGTATATTTGTAAGTTGCGCTTTTATAAGACGTTAAAAAAATAGTCTCTGTTTAATTTATGTTTTGTCTTCTTTGTTTTATGAGAGAACATTTTCTTTAGGCGATGCTAAATCTCCAAAACCAAGCTATTTGTCGAGAATTCGAAAGTTCCGAGGGTTTCAAAGAATCATTTAATTTTTTTTTTCGTGTAATATATCGCTTTATTTTGCAAATAAAATTTGAAAACCCGGAACGACTCTTATTAATAACATGATTCAGAAGATCAGTTAATATAGTTTCTTGATGCACACTATCTAACACTTAAGAACTCAGCTTTTATCTTCAGGAGCATACTCGTAAATATAAAAATACTAGAAACCAAGCCCCTTCCTTCAGCGTGCACAGAAACCGCGAAAGAAAGTTATTTTTGTGTTTACTCATCTACATAAAGAACAGCAGCTGTAACCTCTAATGTTTTTTATACATACTAAATACGAAATCATAGCTTAGAAAATTATTCGCCCAAAACAGAATTCTCAGATTAGGAAATTTGGAGGAATCAGGCAGCTTATCTACAATGTTAACCAATTCCTAATTATTATAAGCCGCATTTTGAATTTAATTTCTTTCCGCATTAGAAGATAAAACTTCTCCCTTCCCTTTACCAACAGCCGGAAGGAAATAAATTCTCATGAAGAACAGGATATACATTCTTAAACTTGAACCTTATTTGTTTAATATACTTGAGCCGTATAAGCTTAATAAAATGAGCTAAATGCTTTTCAGATGACGATGGCAAATATAAAACAAATGTTGGGACGCTTTTTTTTGTTTGTTTGTCTTACTCTCGAAAGGCAAACTATTTATTTTTACTAATTATACTTTCTTACTCATCCTGTATCAAATTTTTACAGAAATTTCTCAGATTTTTAAATATATTTATTTATTCAAGATTTTATCTGTTAAAATTGGATTTATCCAGCCAGCCACTTCATTTTTTAAAATGAATGTGACAGTACCTTCCCTTCCTTGACATTCTCATAATTCGCAATGCACCTGATTTCAGCACTATTGTTTAACGTGAATTTTTTTTGTTTGTTTTCCTTCCTATGCTAAGTCACCCGGAGAAGCAAAAAAATAAGGGGGGCTTCGTTTTACTACCACGTATTTCGCCCTCTCACAGTTTGTCCTTCAGAGCATTTCCTTGCTAGTAAACACAATTGTTTTAGATCAATTGTCAGCTATCATTAACCGTGGATTTTATCCCATGGTCAATTATAAAGCCTTTTAAAAAAATTTTCATCTTGCCATCAAAGAAGACATTCCACTGTTAGAAATAGCATTAATAACCTCGTAGTGCTTCCATTTTATCCTTTTGTCAGTTATAAAATTGTACGGATTCTCCAGATGTTCAATTTTGTTCAATTTCCAGTTATTTTCTCGCCTATCAATGAAATCCATTACTCGATTCTTCAGACTTTAATTCTTGGGAAATTTGCAGCGTACCTTATCAGTGTGGTTTAAAATGCCAAACTAAAATAGACCTTTAATGTTTTGCATCAAGGAACACGAGTCTTACATCCGAAAAGGAGAAATTAAGAAATTAACAAGTCTTCGATGGCTAATCACCAGCTGGAAACGTAATCGCAATTTTGACTTTGGATTTGCAAAAATTATCCAAAAAGCTTCTTCCAATAGTGGATTGGATTTTCTTGAAGTTTTCCACATTTACGGAGACTTATATTGTTTAGTTAATGAATTTAATTCCTATCCAGTCCTTTCTAACGCTTTTCAAATTCTGTTAACTTAACTGTTCAATTTTTATTACCATTTTTTGACGACAGATGGAGCTACCTTCTCGTTCGCTTTACTCCTTTTAGCTATAAATACAATCGTCGCTTTCCATTCATTGCAGATTTCTTTCTCCTGATGAAGAAGGACCTATAGCAGTTTGTCCTCGAAACCGATAGAGTCTTGACTAGAATCTACGCCTAATACGATGTTGTTGCTTTATTAACTTTATGTTTTACTTTGGCGTGTTTCTTTTCTGTCTTGATATTTATTTAACAGAACGAACCATATTCATTTGTCAAGTTTATATTCAAGTGTTTGATCCAGTTTTTTTATCTGAAAAGTTCTCAAATTGCTCTGATCTTCCAAAAAATGCTTTGCCATCAGGTTAATTTCGCCTCTTGTACTACATACACCATTACACAAAAATAATTCAAGACGCAAATTGTCTTCATAGATTTGATAGATGATCCCTTTTTTTCCTACAGCAGCGGTCCCCCCCCCCTTTTTTTTGTTAAAACAAAGTTACAGCAGCGCACATGCGCTTTATCGAGTACCATTTTTATGTACAACAGAAATGAAATTCTACAGCTACTTAAAATGCCATAGTTAAATTTTAAGGTCCTAAATAAATCTCGATTTTCAAATTTTTTAGCTGTAGATTCCATCTAATTTGCAAGCCAAAAAGCTTTCGTTAAGCACTTAATATATAAATGTACTTCAGAATTTGCAATACAATTCAAATACATTTTATTGAAATATTTTATTTACTGGCTTTCTTTGAAATTACTAAATCTTTCCTTTCCATTTGCTAATTTACCGAAGAAGTTGATCCTTACGGCTACATATATCATTTTAAAGGTTTTGAGCTAAACCTATGAAATGATTAATATTTTAATATTGTTTAAATCCATACAAATGACGCCATATAATATTTTTTAATTATGAACACCGTTTCTGGTATGAGTCAATTTGTCTCATCCTAGATGCTACTCGCATTCCCGTTTTCTCTACATTTTGTTAAGTTACCAATATAGAGCAGAACAATCCAGGCTAACAAAAATTAATGTAATTTTAAACTTCAAGCTAATAAAATAAATGGTACGTTTACTTCATTGTGGAGTTTTCTGTAATATCATTAGACACGAAAGGAAATTCTGGATATTCGCTTTACAAAAATAATTGCAAGAAGCTAAAATCTTCAAAATATTTGTAGTGGTTTTACAAAACTGTGAAAGGAGATATTATCAATTAAATGTTATATTCCCTCAATCAGATGAAGTTGATATCTTATGGTATCACTTTGAATATAAGAAACACAGATGAGTATTCATAGCTTACCTCTTTTATATTACCTTGATTTCTGAAAAAATATTTTAGATAAAAAGTACTTAAAGACAGAACAAAAACAAGATAAAATACAAGAGAACATTTTCTAACACCGCAAATTCATTTGAATTTCCATTTTCTCATAGCTTCCTTATGCAAATAAACAAATATGCATTATTAAAGAGAAAATCAAGGTCTAACCATCTTAGATAATTATCTCCTTTGTTCAAGTACAATTTGTTCAGAAGGAAAACTTGAAAGTTTTCATATTTAAAAATTTGGAATGAATGAAGAAGACTGATAAACAATGTTATTTCATTCCATCCATTCTACTTTTGAATGATAGCAGTTGTAAATAACAAAATATGGCATATATGTTTCACAATATATCAAAAGCAAAATATAATCGTACGAACAAATTTTTATTTCCTCGTTCATAAAAACTGAAGAGAAACTTTCACGAAAAGATTTTTTTTTAAGCATAATGCTGTTAAATGGAAAGGAGAACTATCAGAAGAAAGAAAATTTTAAATATGCGGGGAAACAAAATATACATTCATTTTCCGAACAAATTTCACTGTAAATCCAAATGTTGTTCATCGTAAATCCACTGCAATTACATTATTAAATAAAATTTAAAAAGTTATAACATGAAACTATTTTGGGATAAGATTCTTTCTCGACTGTTAGGCAAATATATGAAATTTTATTACAATAACGGACTATTTGCCTAAGAAGATATTTAAGGTGGGTTTTCATAAGAAAAATTGGCTCGTACTTACATTATACATGACAAAATTCAACGAAAGATTAAATTTAAAATTAATTTCCTAAAATGAGTTCCTCAAATTTAAAGTTCATTTCCTAGATAGGATCTGCAGTGTCCTGGTTGTTAATTTCACGGATGGCCAATTTTTGACGGATGGAGGGCATTCCTAATGAAACTTCACTGTGTAGATTAACTTCATGAAAATGTTTGATGTTTCTTAGGCAGGATAATTTGATACTTTTAGTTTTTAGGAAGATTAGAGTTTTTTTAGTCTTCCACCAATTAGTGATACAATTTCTTCTTTGAGCAAGGGATTCAAAGATAAAATTTTACGGTACTTTGGTACTACTGCAACCACCTTGGCGCAGTTTGGCTATTTTTGATAGATGAAAAGGTAAAAGTTATCTATCGTGTGCAAGTCGGTAAATTTCTGGACTTTTTTAAAAATGGTTCCCTAACTATCGATTTTTATCGAAAATGGTAAACATATCAACATGTGAAAAGAAAACATACTTTAGCAATTCTAAATACAAATTTGAATTGTTAAATAAGGATTACGTAAAACATTAAAAAATTAGACAATTTTCCTTCAATTTTTTTTCTGTAGTTTTTTGCCCTATTCGTCTCTCGAATTACACAGCGATCTCTTTTCCCTTAAAAAACATCACAGAATTGCGGAGACTCTCGTGGAACCCTTGGCGACAGCATCTAGGAACGCACCTTGGCATCTAGGAAACGCATTTCCTCGTTGTTCCCTTTGGAAAATTTTCAGTAAAATTCTGTATTCCTGCAGACATTTTATCGCAGTTTCCTCCGTTGCTGGAAAATTCCACAAGCTGATATTTTAAAACCAAGGCAAAAATATCACAATTTGTTTATGAAATCCGTTTGAACTTGGAATACAAGAAAAATGAAAGCATAAGAAAATGGCGGCGTTCCTTGACGGAAGGATCGTTTCAGAGCATGATTGAAAGAAGGAGGGTTATGCGCGTGGGTTGGCAGAATTTGTCACAGTCTAAAAATTTGGCGCCTGCTAGTAAGGTGGTTGCGATAATAATCAAAATACCAATTTTACAATTTGAATTCAAACTTTTTCCAGATTTAAGTAGTTTCATTTCTTAATCGAATGCGTGCCGTTAAACCAATTTCACAATTGTAATCGTAGCTTTTTCCAGTTTTTGAACATTTAAGAAACTAGCAGTTCTTTCGATCGACAGCTTGGCATTGTTCATGGATCTTGAACACCAAGAAAGTACACGCTTAATCTATGAAAAGCATCTAAATTTTTCTTGCAGGAGATATTCTTTTGAATTTTTAGAAGGTTGCTGTTAATGATAAATATTATTCCTTCAGCCAAGCAGAACCGTACCGCAACAGTTAACTTACACGATCACATCCACGTGAAATAGCAACAGGATATTTATATACTTATACTATTTCCATCGAAATGCTGCAACTGGTATCTTGAATTTCACGTACTCGGTTGGCAACTTATGGCTTCCAATCATTGGCAGAACCTCGTATTCAGTGAAGGACAATTTGTGAATCAGTGTGTAAGTACTTGAAGTTGAATACTAATAGCATCCATATCTAAATAGCATCTTCTCGGAATGCACAAATAAATTTAATTTTTAACTTCATAGCACCACTGACTGAAATTATCTTTTAAAGTAAGAGGTAATTCCATATCTTAGCATTTTCAAGTTCCAAATTTACTGTAATAAAATTTCAGTTCGAATAAGGAAGGAAGAAATGAATACGAATCATAATTTGATTCTTTTAAACTAAATCTAGCAACACAGCAGAGAGCCGGGCTGCCTGACAGAGACTTTAAATGAATGATTTTTTTCTATTTTTAATAACGTAGGATTTATAATAATTTGCATTTACATGTACTTTATGAAACGCGAACTATTGACTGACACTACCGGAAATTTTTCCAATTTAAGTTTCGGTTAACTTCGTTCGAGCAGTTACAGGAACATTACCTGAATTACCAATATATAATATTTTCAATGGCGAGCACTAGCCATTAATAGGCTTTGACCACTACTATAGCCGAAAGCGGTGTTCACTTTACTATGGAGGCACCTGATAGGTGGGCCACTGTTGCTTCCTTACGAAGGGGCAGACAATTTACATCCATGCCTTCTCCGGGATTCGAACTCGGGCCCTTTGATCTGACAGTCAGAGTCACCAACCATTTTCTCGTCTGGGAGGCTAATTACCAATATTCGATGCGTTATTTTACTTATCTTTAGACGATTTTAAATAATTGGCTAATTTTACTTTATAATAAATGATTTTTTTATTATATTCTTCAGAGGAATTTTATTTTTCTCTTAAGGCTTTTCATCAGCAATAACAGCATCAATCTCTAAGTTAATTTTCAATTAATTGCTCATTATTAATTTTCAGGCGCATAATTTCATTTTCGCCAGTCTGCAATTCCAATAACTCATGTACCTTTGAAAAAATACTAGTTAAAATATTTCGAAAGACAGCCCCTTTTTTAATTAAGTTTCATTAACCTTCCATGTTTTCCAGATAAGCTCAAGGAGATCGATACACTTGAAACAGAATTTGAAAATATGTTTCACGTATACCTTTATACCCCTTTCCTCAGATTTTTTATTTATAACTTTAATTCCCATTTAAAGGCCTAGTTGATCCCTAATTTCGTTTCACCAAAAAACATGTATCTTAGTTGATAATTTCACTTCCTGGCTAATTAAAACATTTCCATGTTGAAAAACATACTTCTTTATCTTACAAATCTTTGTAATTAGCATTTCAGCCATAGCATAACACATCAGATATCGAATCATCTACACTTACAGAAAATTATATCCGAAACCGATTGAAAAATCGCTAAAAAATATTTTTAACAAATGAAAAATTATTTAAATCAAAGTTGAAACTGAGCTGAGTAACAAAGTTATATCAAACTTGAAAATTATGCTTCAATAGACATTTAAGTTAAATTCTTTCTACACATGAATTACATATGCTTCCGCAATAAAGAAAAGCATAGCGGCGTTTTCTGTAGACGTCATTATCAATCCTGACGTCACAACGAGGATGAAGGATGCGCACTGACATATATACATCTTTATTCTTACGGACTTTCAAGTTTAAACTGGAAACAGACACTGACTTGCTAGACAAAATCAGCTCTCGAAATCTGGTCTTTTGACAGCATTCAAGAGAACCTGTTCTTCGAGTTACGAATACCCGTTGACCGCCCGACGATTCCTGTTTCTTCAATATGTTTACACACATTTGGCGGATGTTTGCCAAACTGAGTATGATTAATTAATAACGTCTTTTTTGTCAATGTAAGGTGGAACCGCTAGCGCCGGCTTATTGGGTAATGTGTATGGGCGACTGCTCGGGAACCTAGCGTTATTTGCAAATTTTTTGCGTCCCAAAGAAAATGAATTTCATTAATATGTTACCATAATAACACATGTTATTATCAAGATACCCTAAACTTGGAGTAACGCTAAACAGGGATGAAACCCTACACATGGAGACACTACTATTCTTAGTACAAAGGTTGCTCCTTATTAACACTTTTTCATATTTTCAGGACCTACGATTAAACTAATAACACAGTGCTTTTGTTAAAAGCAAAATCTCTTTATCAGCCTTATAAAGGCAATCGAAGTGAATGCGTCAAAAGCACTGCAGAACCAACGTCTTATAATTTATGATAACTCGAAGTAAAAAGGTTCATCTGATGTTTCCTATCACACTTATAGTATTGATGATTTTGCACTGATGGTACTACTCAATTATGTAAATTTTGGTAATGATTATTAAACAGTAAAAGATATTATCACACAGAATAACTGAATATCAATTAAATGGATTTTTAAATGCTTTTAATGTAAGCAAAAGTATTCGCTGAGCTGATTTTCAGACATAAAAGAATATGTATTTTTCATTGATGAAGTGTAGGGAGAAACTTTGAAATTAGCCTTTTAATAAAATTTTGGTCATAATTCTATCACCAACTAAAGAACGGTACAAGCCGACTACTGGTCAACAATTCGATCGGGAAATCCTGGAGACTGGGCTGGCTGTAAGATGTCTTTATGATTTTTCTTATACGTGCTATGAATACGAACTAGTAAGTCCTCCTCGAAGGCATGCTTCCCTTTCGGCAGATAGTTCTTGCGTACTTTGGCATAATCCATTTAGCAAAGAATAATTTCACTAAATGCATAAACTTATTTGAGGGCTTATTATTGCAGCCTCTAAATGGCTGGCCACTTTCTTCTCGAGTGTTTGTTGCGAAAGGCCAGAACCAATGATCATTCAGCCATCTCATACCAAAATCAGCGCTCTGAGTCCCCACAATCAACCTCAGCTAACCAATATACCGTCCAGGACGATATTTTTAATTTAAAACAACTGAATTGCCAAAATATAAATGAATTATATAAGTATTATACAAATATAACTAATTCTTTAAGCAAAATAAAAATCCGAACGTTTATAGTAGAGTTTCTATTACATTATGAACATTTGGATCGAATTCCTAAATATTTTGATTTCCGAGAAACGAAAGTAGTCGTCTGGAAACTCTGAAATACAAAAGCAAATCATCTACAAAATACGTTATTAAATTTGTGGGTTGCTCTAAGAATTTTACTTACTCCAGCGATGAAAGATTTTAGATATAAAGCTTGACAAAGCAATACAAAAAATATTAAAGCTTATACAAATTTAAACAGAAGGCTTACAAGGGCTATCTGCCTAAGACTTCTTCCACTTTTGAGCGAAAGCTTCCAGAATGGAATTCGAAGATTGCTTAGTCATATTTATCACCGTCCTCTCAGGAGGACTTTTGGATGAACAGATTTTAAGTAACCCATTCAGCAAATACACAACAGTCATGTCATGCCTTGACTGGAGGATAGCTAAATTAGAATGTAGAGTAAATAATACCAACTACCATAACGTCTGAAACTAACTAATAGCTGGAATCAAAGAAGTCTAAGACAAATATCATACTAACTTTAATAAAAGTTCCAAAAGATGCTAATATACAAGAGTGTATTCCGCTGTTTCGATTATTATGCTTTGAACATAAACAATTGTTTTGAATGTACTAGTTGCAGTCATATGAAGTGTTTTTAATTATAATTATACAACCAACTAAAGTATATGCGATATGATATGATACAACTAAAGTATATACATTTGATGTGATATGAGAATTTTTTTTATTAGTCATTATGTAATTTTCATTACAATGCTTCCTTTAATTTATTATTAGAAATGAAATAATTGCCTTAATTTATTATTAGAAATGAAATAAGGTTAAAAATCGCCATTGATATATTCCGTTCAGAAGGCAAAAATATCTTGGAAGCTACTTGAATACAATTCAGGCTAATTACATCATACTTTTAGTAGAATTTCATAACAATAAAGAAGTATAATTCATGTAAATTTGATAATCTTTAAACACTGAATCATCATCGTCATATGCATTGGATGATCAAAATGTTGGGCACATCAAACTTTCAAAGTCTATACAGTTTAATGAGCGCAATGTTTTGAACATCTGTTATTAGTTGATGCAAAATCTTTATCGACGTAACACATCCTTATTAAAAGTGGTTATCATTGGAAAGATACTTTTATTAGTTACTGAGGGATATTAATAACATGACCCAAAATCATCGTGTCCTTTAGGGATTTAAAATTAAATATAGGAACATGTAAACAAGGTTAAGTGGATTAGATTATAATGAAAGACACTCGAACTATCTGCCTACGGAAGGGGTGCCTTCGTGGAGAATTCCTACGGGACTGGCTAGTATTCATCTTACAGAAGGGGGCCGGGAACCACAAAAATGTTCATACAGCCCGTCCCCTGGGGTCTGAATCCGAGTCGAGCTACCATGTTCCCCGACCTTAACAGCTAAGGCTCAATTTGCAATTTTTCTTTTTTTCGTGACTATAAAAATCTATATTATCATTCAAGAAATAATAATATTTAATATTCTCAACTACAATTAAGTGCACCTAAAAGTAACACCAATTTATTCTAATTTTCCGAAGTAAATAAACATTTTTTAAATTACATAACAAAACATAAGTATTTAAATATATTAAATCTGCTAAAGTGAAATTTATGCTCCTTCATCAAGTCTACAACAGCACAAAAATGGAAAGAACGATAAAAAAGAAGGTTAAAAAAAGAAAGAACCGAAATGGAGAATTGTGTTTCATCAATTTCTAGATCAGTTTGATCTTCACAGAGTTACAGGTTAAACCGATATATCCCTATTATCTCCCGACGGAAAGTATTTGCACTGTACATTCCATTCATTTAAAGCTCTAGAATGAACGGTTTGTGGTCGTAGTGGATTTTCTGGCACATAACGTAAATCCTATACTGAACAAATCCCATTTTCTGGAAATGTAACCTTTGGGAGTATTAACAGAAAATTAGCATTTCCATTACAAGTCTGGCGTTCAGAACCTCGAATTTCTCTCATTGATACTGATGTAATAGTGTCTGATGTAAGGAAATTGGTACTCTTTACTGAATTTGCTCCTAATTTGATTTAGAGATGAACACAGAGACGGAAATAATTACACAACGGAATTTTGTTCATTCTGAGAATGAAGTCTGGCAAATAGATCCCGTTTCTTTTTTCGAATATTCTCATTTGCTACAAAAGGCATCCGTTTGAAATTAATACATTTTTCAAGAACAGGTAGTATTCTAAACACACGTAACAAAACTTCCAGTTCGTATAATGTTCATTATGCTAAAATAAGTTGAATACAAAATGCTGCATAACTTTACATGCAAAACTTGTGAAGATATCAGTAGCTTATTCGCATAGAGGGCCTGGTGTAAAATTAAGAACAAGTGTTATTTTAACCAATATAGGGTCATCAAACAAAATAAAACTCACCCTTGGTAGTTCCTCCCCAAATTTGATAGAAATCTTGGAATATTCATTCAAAATTATCTAAGTTAGCAAATTCGTTCTATAACCTGATCAGAAATTTTGTACGCGAAAGTGTAGACATTTTTATAACTAACACATTAAAGCATTATGAATATTTTATAAATTGGAACATTTTTACTCTACTATGATCTAAAAAAGGAAAAAAAATTGTATTTACAAAACCTTCCTACACCAAGTACTAAAAGTATTTTCATATAATTCTCTACCACATTTTGACAGTAATTGTAGTGCGTGTCTACGGCCAATATATAGAGCATAAAACCTGTAACCACTTTTTCTAACATCTTGTATAATCAAATATTGAATTAATATAGGCAACAATATACAGAATGTGCTAAAATGAAATGAACGCACAGCTACGGGCATGAAAACAGTAGATATAGAAACAGGAGCTCGGATGATTAAACGACCAAAAGTATTTATCATAATGAATATGGTCGTCTTAGGACACTGTTTTAAGACAATGAAAACAAGTTCAGAAAGTAGTGTTATACTGCAACACAAGGACACACTGCAGATCTTGTACAGTTTCGTGAAGGATATATAACAGCAATAAGTTTAACAAAGTGCATGCAAGATATTTGAATCATGGATCGGAGATATTGCTGACCATTACAAAACCACAACAAATTTGCTACCTAGATATTCCTAATGCTGAGAAAACAGTACGGATGGCATTTTCCTGAAGGAACAGGAAAAACGTATTTCTTCCCAGGATCAATTCTAAATCGCGAATATGAAGATACAATGTATTGATAGAAGCTTATCGTGATAGTGACACAACCCTGATTGCACGACTAGAAAATTTGTAGAGATCGGTTTGTCCATTATACCAGTCTGCACTATCAAATTTTCACTTCCATATGCAACTCTTTCATTTATGTGCGATGGATGGTAACGTATGCCAGTTCCTCGTCACGTATAGATTCGTCAAGAATCGCTTTTGCAAAACGAAGCGCTATTCATTAGTCAAAAGAATGGTCGTCCGCCGCTCTCTGGTGTAGTGGACATATAATCAGAAGTCCATCAACAACAGGCTTTTCATTTTCGGAAGTTCAAATGGAACGCATACTACTGGTCTGCTACCATAAAGCCCGCTCTCGTAAAACCATGCCGATGAGCCGCTTCCTTCCCCAAGGAAGTTCCTCCTCAAAACTGGAGCGGAACTGCACAGTTAGTGAGACGGGATTATACCTGTACGATCTGTGGTGAATTTCTGATGTTGCCGCAAACTTCTACCTGTAAGCACTCCAGCCTGATAATGGGCCCACCAGCGGCAGAGCGGTTAAGTGGCTGAACACTGGTAATTCGGTCCGAGGTTCGAATCCTGCGAACGGGCTGGCTGCATTGGCGTTTTCGTGGTTTTCCCCATACACGAGCCCGTTAACGTTATACGAGACAGCTTCCCTGGGAAAGGCCTCCCTCCCCTTAGGCAGATAGCCCTTATGTGCTTTGCCGTAATATCAATAAACTAAACCAGTCTCATAATGAAAAGTAATGTTTTATTGCCTCAAGTGGTTAGAATCAGATAGCTGTTGTATGAACCTACCCTGACGCAGCTGATATTGGACATCTACTAACCTTTCTTGCCTTTTGGTATGTTTCTATAGATTGTTTACCATCATTTGCAGCAAACTGAAACACATTAAAACAAACTTTACTTGATCGACTCCCAATGTTATGCCAACGAACATTCATCGCTTAAAGACTGTTTTGATATTTCTTACCCACAAAAGCATTTTTTCCACAGTCTGTTCATGATCACAATTTCCTAAAGTTCTGTCTCTATTGCTTACTTAGTTCCATTCTCCACGTCTATCAGATCGCATCTAATATCGTTCATCATGCCATTAATACACACATACACACTCAACCAACAGTTTACTGCAAGACCCAAGTTTCACATAGTATTCCGAAAATTCAACAGTGATTTGTAGCTTCTACTCGATGATGCAACAATCATAGCTTTCACCGCTCTACTCTGCGATAAGGTAATTGAAAATCTCATTCCAAAATTTTCATCTCCTGAATAAAATGTAGAAATACTAACTTAAGTCTTGCCTCCCTAGTATAAAACAAACTATTTAAATATTTTGTTGTGATAGAAGTCACATAGAAAGCATAACAACTACATATACATTATTATTTTACTAAAAACCTACCCTTTCTTGAACTGAAAACTTAAAATATTGCTTCCTCTACATATCAAAAATCCGTTTTGGCTCAGTATTATCTGGCAAGCTACATCCGTTATGATTTTGTTACAAAGCCGACATTTCACAAAAATAAAGCCTGTGACTACAAAGAAAAGAATTCTTATTATAAGCCAAAACGAAGGCTTTCAAATAAAATTACAGCTAACTGCTCCCTACTCTACGAAGACTTTGCAGATGAAGGTAATGGAGACACTGAAAAATACAATAATTTGACGGATGATATTTGCCAACATTTGATAGATTCATACGATTCGGTGGAGCAGTATTCTCCGAATGCACAGCAGCGCAATTAAATTAAAAAATCCTTCATAGGTAAAAGATTCTTTTCCACAGCCTTTTTGAAAACTATTTCTGAAGTGCTGGCACAGCATCAAAAAAGAGTATAAAGAATTTCGACGAACAGCAGTCAAGATGTACTTTCTTTCTTTTATTTCCTTTATCCAAATATAAACTGTTATAGTGTACTTTCTTCGCAAGCTTTTAGCAGTGCAAAAATACCGCAACAGGTTAAGTTCAGAATGATTAGTTTCAGAATAGTATTGTTCGGTTAATTTGATTACGGCAAAGCACCTGAGAGTTATCTGCCTACACAATTATTGTATATTAAGGTAGTCATTTAAAAACTTGGCAAGACTAAAAAAATACTTACTCTTCAAACATTCTACTTACTACTTCATAAGTATTTTGTGTTTATTTTTTGCTATTTCCGAGCTTCTAAATTCAAGTATTTTTAACCTTTAAGTAACTACGTCAACCACAGAATGGCTATAGTTTTATGCGAAAGCACCGTGCTTTTCGACAGAACCTGACACCAATCATTCATTTTTGAGAAGCAAATTATTCCGATAATAATTCTGATAAGTCAAAGCCCCTTTGTTTTAAATGTGTTTTTCCCGTGTTTTCTGGAAGCCTGTCTTTCGGATATTTTACATTTAGAGTGATAGAATATTTTGCGAAGAACAGAATAATTTAAGAAAGAAAACGCATCTAATTTTCTAGTAAAGTGTAATTTCCCCATAAAACTAGGCAAATGAATATTAAACTCAAGCTTAGATTTGTGTTTTTATGGTTATTTAGCATTATATAGTTTTGTTGTACAATTTGTAAAACACCTAAATAGGCACTTAATAATACATATAAGTGAAGCATACGATTGCATCTGAAACCAAGAAAAATAAATCTGTATTACTTGGAATTCTGTTTTTAGAGGTAGTATAAGGCGATGAATGCTGCCCTAAGAAGCTTTCCAAACATTTACACAAGTAAAGAAAGTTTTTCAAATTATTCTCTTTTATTTCCAAACAATAATAATGTTTACCAAGTAATTCAATCACCTATAATGAAACTCTTGATTGCATATCATTTTGAAGCTGTCTAAAAATAAAGTTTTTTTACATTTTCTCCCTACGGAAAGGTGTCGAAAATAATTACGAAAGACATGATTACCAGTCTACTTATGCCACATACATTATAAAAGCATTTTCCAATTTTAAATAAAATCTCTTGCAGTTCCTGGTTTCAATCGGATCTAGAAAGACTGAAAACTAAAAAACGCAGGCGAATAAACCACTAAAAAATCGAAAAATTCCAAAATTTCTCCACGAGTTTATGTATTTTTAACAGAAAAATAAGTGCCTTAATCTTTTTTTACTACAAACAGTGAATGGTACTTGCATATTAACACAACCACCTTAGTAGAAGTTGCCAAATTTTCTGAATGTGCCAAACTCTGGCAACCATGCGAATAACCATTCTTTTGAAGCTCATAACAATCATCAGTCAAGCAACACCGCTAGTTTCGTAATTATTATCTTTTTTTTTTTTTTAGTTCCAAGAGGCAATTTGTCCAGAAGGACTAATAATTTCGTTTTGGCATTTTGCATTGATTCACTACAAGCGTTGTTTCACTTTTCAAATTGTTGCCACGAAATACTTTCGCCCTGTATTGTATTTAAAGAAATTAAAGAATGAAGAATCTGCATAAATGTATGTATGTATCACTTATTGTGATAAAACAACGGTACCTAGAGCCATCAAATTTTGAATAACGTAATCCTCTTGTGAATATGGGCATCTGGAAGCCCAAATTTGGAATTTGTTTTATTATCGACTTCATATTTTGTAAAACTTTATAACGAATTTTTTAGTAACAAACTCAAGGATTTTAAAGCGAGCAACGGCAATGTTGTACATAAAAAACATTTTTATCCAGTGCGCGAGACTGTATCGGAAATTCTAAAGATATGCTCATTTGAAAATTATTTTGCGATATTGCTCTTAGAACTGAATTTTATGGTTTAAGTGCGAAGAGCATATTTAATAAATAAAGATGACACATAAAATGTTAAAAAACGGCCCTTTGGCTGTAATTTAAAATCTGAAACCTTTCAGTTTTTTTTAATTTTATTTTATTTGATTGATTTATTCATTTAATTTATTCAAAGTTTAAATGATTTTATGAATAAATTGTGATATTTTTTTCTCCTTAGTTTTAAAATATAAGTTTGTGGAATTTGCCAGCAATGGAAGAAACTGTGGTAAAATTTCTCCAGAAATAGAATTTTGCTGAAACTTTTCAAAATGGAACAATGAGGAAATGCATTTTCTAAATAGCTGCTGTTGCCGAGAATAGCATGAAACCGAATCTCCGCAATTCTGACTTTTTTTTAGCCCAAAGGGGCAATTTGCCGAGAAGGGCTATGAATTTCGTTTTCGCATTTTGCATCGGTTCATTTTTCAAATTGTTGCCACCAAATATTAAAACCTCGAATTACATTTAAAGAAATTAAATAATGGAGAATCTAGATGTATGTATGTATGTATGTATGTTTCTCGCACTGTGAAAATACTATTAACAACTGTACCTAGAGACATCAAATTTTGAATAACGTAGTCCTCCATTCGAATATGGGCATCTGGAAGCCCAAATTTGGGTTTGGTTTTTATTATCTATTTCATATTGTGTCAAACATTAAATAAGTTTTGGTTAACAAACTCGTCGATTTCAAAGCGAGCAACGGCAACACTGTACGGAAAAAAAAAGAACATTATCTCCAGCACGCGAGACTGTATCGCAAATTCTAAAGATATGCCGTTTTAAATATTTTGTGATATTGCTGTTGAAGTGAATTTTATGGTTTAAATGCAAAGAACATGGTATTTAATAAGTAAAGGTAACACACAAGACGTTAAAAAACGCCCCTTTTGGCGTAATATAAAATCTGAAATACGAGAGTTTTCGTAACTTCGCTTTTTTTTTTAAACGAGAACAGATCATTGTGTGCTTCGGAAGAACAACAGCGCAAAACAAAATACAGAAAGATTTGTAGAAGATTGTTAAGTGTTTTGTTTTATGAATGTATCACGCAATCCTTATTTAATAATTCAAATTTGTATTTTAAATTGCTAAAGTATATTTTCTTTTCATATGTTTATAATGTTTATAATGTTCATCGAATTACGATAAATACCAATAGTTTGGGAATCTTTCTTAAAAAAACGGCGGAAAAACACCAGTTTGCACCCGATAAGTAGCTTTTACCTTTTCATCTATAAAAAAATCGCCAAATTGCGCCAAGATGATTGCGTTAACACGTTAAGTATTCTGTGAATTTCAAGTTTTGTTAAAAACTTAGAAGAATGAATGAATTTGTTTGGGTAGAATTCGACAAAAATTAAACTCAGTTTTGGGATTTCAGTTGTCATTTACTAAATCTTTCTTAAATGCCATCTACGGGAAATGCTATTATACGGCTAATGTGTTTATTTAGATAATGATCACGAGATTTAACCCTTTAAATAGCTAATGGTGAAAACGCATATTGCTTCTGAGTAGCCGTGATAAAGGGTTCAATACTCCAAGCGTTTGTTCAGTAAAAGTTCACTTACTTAGAAAATATGGTGAATGGTTAGTTATGTACTAATTATTTGAAAATAAAACTAAAAGAACCATTGTTAATGTGCATAAACAAGTAAAAGAATTTTTAAACAGTTGTGTTAGAAGTTTGCATTTTCTTCTATCGGTAGTCAGAATAAAAATCAACAAAATAACGTTCCAGTTATCCAAAAAGTAACGTAACAACCAACTGAAAAGAAGGCAGAGTTTGGTTTGGTTTATTTGATTATGGCAAAACACTCGAGGGCTATCTGCCTGAAGAAAGGGATGCTTTCGTGGAGGACTTTCTGAGAAAGGAGGAAACGAACGAGCTGAATGTGGAAAAAAAAAAAAAAAAAAAAAAAAAAGGCCGAACAATTATGTGTTGAAATGGTTAATTTATAATATAATATGGTGCGCTACTTTTTAATGATAACAAAGCTTAAATTCAAAGGAAGCAATATTCCACTGCGCTCGAGTTTGGAAAGAATTAAATCCAGGCAGAGCAAGCCACAGCCTCAAATGAGAGAGGGGTAAGTCTTTCTTCGTTACGCAGCTGAAACAAATATTTGTAAAAAAAAAATTATTTAAAGTAAGTTAACTGCTAAATTTAGACCTCATTTTTCCTTCGTAAAGGCGATAAACGTTTCCTAGTTCAGGCTGAGGCAAAAAAAAAAACACCCAGAAGCTTTATGTTCTCTCCATGAAGTGGAATACTTATGGGTTTGCCTGTAAACAGCTAAGCTTCATGTTAAGTCTTTAGTTCATTTCAGTAATTAGAGGTAAAACAAACAGGGCAACTTTACCTAAATGCAAATACACGCCATAGTATGCAGATTCGTATTCTTCGAAGTGGAAGTGAAAGTGAAACTAATTTTGTAAATTTTAATTGCTCTGATCATGCACATTAGGTATACGTATGTCACTGAATTAATACAAATTTGTCTTACCTTTCTTTTTTTTTATTAAGCGAAAAGTGGTAAATGAAGATGTATTTACAAATACTGCATATGAATTCCTTACAAAATATTTTAGCATTACAAATCAAAACACTGATAAAGAGTTCAACAAAACTACCTCTGCTAGAATAAAATCAGAAGACTGCGAAGAGAGGATAAGAAAGCATATCAGTAGAACGAGCCAGAACTTCAAAGCTCTAAACTGCTCTTTATCGCATTAAGCCGAGAAGGAAAAAGTCAGTTTCAAGTAACTGAGGCGAACTTGGGAAGACATGCGCAATTAAATTACAAAATGTTTACAGAATTTTTATTTAATAACACGAATGGATGGGGAGGAATATCAATGCACTATGACGTTTAAAGCTATTTTTAAAAAGTTCATAATTAAATATTTTTGAAAAAAAAAAACACTCTTCATTTTCCTTCGCAAATTCTCAATATGTTATCAAGAACATCTAGACATCTGCCCCAATGGTGTGGTGTGTAATTGTAGCAGACTGCCAGGCTTGACACTGAGTATGCAAGCTCAAATTCCGTTTAGGGTTTGACTGTTCGTGTCGCTTCCCCTTTCCTTCTGGCATACAATATCAATCTACATCCTGTGGTACACCATGATAACGTCTCAGTACGGCCCACCAGAGGCCGAGTAGTAAAGGCGACGAACACTGATAGTTCGGTCCGAATCCTGGGAAACGGGTTGACTGCATGGGTGTTTTTGTGCCCCCTCGTGTAACATGTATACGAGCCAGTTCTCGTTAGGAAAACCTCCAAGAAGGCCTCTATCCTCTTAGGCAGATAGCTCTCAAGTGTTCTGTCATAATCAAATAAATGAAACCAAATGTCTCGGTACATGAAATAAAAAAAAAACTAGGCGGTCAAGATCTACCGTCGGAGAATATATAAGTGCCGGTCGTTGGAAAAAAAGTAGGAAAAGTCCGAACATCAACGGTCATTTAAATGAATAAACATTTTAAGAATTTATGCAATTCAAATAATCGAATACAATTTCAGTACAATCGTACGTATTTATAATCAAAAACGATTATGGAAAAAGGGTTATGTAAATGAATAATTTAGGAAATTTGAAAATTTAATGATGTGTCTAAAATGCAAAACTGGTGATGATTTTATCAAGAATTTTTTTTGAGAGAGAGATTTCCTTACGAATGCTTGGTTGAATAATTTCTATAAATCTTTCTTTGCATTTGAATCGCAAAGTTTAATAATAATTACGTCAATTTTCTGAAATAAACCAACAATAAAGTCATTAAAAAGACAGATCAAAGACAGTAAATGAAGTCAATATACAAGAAAATTGAAATTTAGGACTGATTTTTAAATTACTCTAGATATTTTAACCGACGTGAAGTCAACTATCTAACGAATACTTTTATAATAATATAAAGTGTAACAAATGTCTCCACACATACGGCGACGTAATCAGTAGTTACACGCAACAAAGTTAAAAAAGCATCATTTATGCGGGCCCACCAGCGGCCGAGGGGTGAAGTAGCTGAACACTGGTAGTTCCATTCTGGGTTTGTTTCCAGCTGAACGGGCAGGCTGCATGCGCTTTTTCGTGGCTTTTCACATGTGTAACGCGTATACGAGCCAGTTTGCCTTAGAAAGTTATCCACGAAGGCATCCCTTTCCCCTACAGTGCTTTGCCAAAACAAAACCAACCCTTGTTTTACGTACGAAAACATTTTACGCCGCACTGCATTAGCGATTTTAATGTTGGATTTTATTTTCGCAGTATGTTTCATTACGATAGACTTTACATTCATTTTTCGAGAAACATTTCAGTAAAAATCTTACAACCTTTTACTTAACTGATCAACTATTTAAATTATTAAATTATTTACTTTTATTTTATTAATTTTCTGAAATTACATTTGCTTAATTTTATTAATTATTTAATTTTATTTAACTATTATTTTAAATTTAATTTACGTGTTAATTAATCAGAGTTTCGATTTATTTTGACATTTTTATTAACTCGCTATTTATTGTTTTATTATTATTATTGTTTATTTTGTTCACTGTTACTGACCACTTCAATAGGAATCCTGCATTTTTTATTTTAGAATTTCAGTCCTGAATATAAAGATAAAATTTTTTTCAATATATATTAGTGCAAAAGCCCTACAAAGTCCATTTTCTATTGATACGCTGCATTATTTATTCCTTAACAGATGTTTCGTATCCAAATGTGTTACGTAGTAGTTGGATAATAATCGCGTTATAAAACTTCCCATGTGATTGAAAACATGAATATATATTGATTTTGCGAACATAATAATATTCATGAGGCGAGCAAATGCTTATTAATTGCATGTTTAGATAGCGCTAAATAAATATACATTTCATTTGATACAAATCGGAGAAAGACTAAAAGTTTCGAGTGTACTTCCTGTTTTTTAAAATTCTATGCTGCACTCATATGCACTGTTTTATAATGCGATCACAAATATTAATCTTTCAGATGTCATCGCTTGATACAGAATGCCAGAATGTATTCAAAGTATTTCCATTTGAATTTCAGAGGTAAACACGCAGTCTTAACACTTTCATTCACTTATTTTGGTCTTCGTCATAAATACTGAGTGCGGGATTAGGGAAGCGGGCTATATGGGCGGCCCTTTAAGGCGCCAAATGTATCAAAAATGGTTTATTTAAGCTATTTACCTGGTGTTACTGAGCTATTTTTCAATGGTTTTATTATCATATAACCTGTACAAAGTATTCTATGCCAACACCTGATTAAATTTAACGTTAGAAAATGTACATCAGTAATATCGAAAGCCATCATTCATGTTCATGTATCGTTTAGGGAAAAATCACACACCTAATAATTCGTTTCATCAACAGGAACCAAGCCCAAAACGAAATATTTAACATTTTTAACTATATTACCTACTTTAACCCTCACATCTTTAAGAAGCAATTAATCCATTTGTCAAGACAGCGAACTAGCGGCCAATGGGTACTGGTAGTTCGACCTCAGTTCAATTCCAGGCAAACGGGATGGGAGATTGGCATTTTCAGAGTTTTTTTCCCATGCGTAAGGTGAATAAAAGTTAGTTTCTCAGAAAATCTTCCACGAAAGTATCTTTCCCTTAGAAAGAGAGTCCTTGCATGCTTTGTTGTAATTAAATAAAATAAACCTCATTGTTTTGACAATTCTTAATATTATTTTTAAAAAAGGTCATTGTTTTACGATTATACTGATTTCATATTATAATTCTGTTTTAAAGTACTTGTAATATATAACGACAACGTTACATACAAACAGAAAAGATCTTTATTTTTATATTGTAATGAAAAACCGAAGAACCCAAAAATACATATGAAATAAAATGTTAAAAAGATAATCATAATGCACGTAAGCACTAAAGTTTACTGTAATCTGATGAACAAATTTGAAAATTTCGAATGAATTTTTCGCTTAATTTGAATACTCAGTGCACAAGAAAGCGTAAAAGGGATGAAGAAAAAATATGCTAAGCAGAGTTCGTAAGTAAAGAGTTCATTTCTATAGCAAAACTTGCTTAAAATAAAATTCTCTTGACATTCTTAATCGAAATTTTCACCACAAAAATCAGATATAAAAATAATTAATGAATGACGACTGGGTTTATATATACAAGCTAATATAGTTAATGTGTGTTATATACGTATTTATATACTTTCTAGAATATTAGAATTAAAAGATTTCATTATCCAGTTGCTCATTTGTGCTATCTTTATACACCTTTGTTTCCGTGAAATCAACATAATTATCAAAGGCTAAAATCATAATCAGAACATAACATTATTTTAGAAAGTACATATTCAAAACTTGTTCCTCGTAAAACGATAAATAAGACAGAATACAATGACGAAATCTTAAGTCTCATTACGAAAGTATAAATTCTAAGGTTCCCGTATTTAAATTTTAAATAACTTACAACACTGCATAAGTATTAAGTTACGAGCTGCAAAAGCTAATTATCGAAGCACGAGTAACGCGAATTCACTTCAGAAAATAAGCTGGTATCTTAGCAACACATACTTACCAATAAAAACGCACGATTTGCTAACTTCCAGGTGACATTAACTCATGCGTCCACATTGTTTTCGAAGTCGATGACTGAACTATCTTCCTACTTGACGCCAAACCACGTTCTGAATCGTTGAGGTTGCCACGTGGATTTAAACACAATTGGCGACATATTCGCGCAGAAAAACCAGCCAACGACGCTGAAATTGTTTCAAGTTTTTAGAGATCGGAAATTATGGTAACCCAATATTTATACGCGAATATTTGTAGTTGAATTTTCAGCTACTTTTTCTCACATATGTACATGACAGAGGAATAAAATAAGAAAATAAATAATTATTAACTTTAATAATCTCAACGGCAAAAAATTCGCAAAATAATAATAATAAATCGATATTTAATGTATTGTTCTTAAGAAAACTGTTTTTGTGCCGCTTTAGTTCATTGCTTGTCAGTTATGTTTTATTGTTGTTTTTCGTTGATATTAGCTTCCTAAAAATGTAAATAAATGACGTATTTATTTAAAATAAGTCTCACTTTTATTAAGAAAAAAGCAGAAGGAGAAGAAAATTTGCTAATAGACTGGTACTTTTGGCTACGAAAAAATTTATTATTATTTATTTTAATAACGCTTCCTTTCTAATATAAGTTTCACAGTAAAAGAATTTAAAAATATTTTTCTGTGCATTCATTTAAAGGTACTTCCCAAAAGGTTATTTATTTATTTATTCAGTTTGAATTAAGTATCCAAAGCTGTTTAACGTGCATACGAAAATTTTAAAAAGAATTTAATTATTTTAAGGCCAACAGTCAGTAAAAGTGATTCTCCACAGGGTTCTTAGACACCATTGTACAATAGAATTAATCAAACACTCTTACATGATTGGATCCAGTTGGAGGTAAATATAAAAAAAGAAACGGGGGGAAAAAACTTATTCCCCTTCTCTCTCACTCTCTCTCCCTTTTTTTTTTCTCCTCTCTTCTTCCTTCCCCACCCCCCTTTTTCTTAAATTTTACTTCTGAATGTAAAATTCTTACGATAAAAGTAGTATTGGCCCAGCATATAATTTATTTTTTTTTGTAAAGAATGCATTAAAATGATAAATATATCATTAATAAACCAGTTAACATTTAATAGTCAATATTACATCAGTAACATTTATACATTTTGAATTTTAAACATTTTAAGTCTTTATAGTATTTTTAAATGCTATGCGAAATTTTTTTAGCTGTCATTAATTAGCACCTGAACATTAACTAGCAGTTTGTTGTATAACTATTGATAACATTGGATATTAAATGAATATATTATTATTAAAATTATTATTACTCATTACCCATTAATTACTCGATATATAACGGGCAAGCCATCACATTAATTCATTAAAAATTAATTTTAAGCCGTTAATTGATTAAAAATTAATTTAACCCATCAATAAATAAACCCATTAATCCTGCAAATAAATCCTTTAGAAAGACTCCTCGGAAAGACATTTTCTTCTTATACACGTAGTTTTCATAGGTTTTGCCATAATTAAATTAGTCAATCCAATTCGATGTAATTGCTGCTTCTCAAAATTTTATTCATTTCCATTTCCTTTGTTACCAACCTGTTTACAAAGGTAAAGAGATACTTTTCACGTCTTATTAAACAAAATATTTATATCAATACAAATTAATATATAGAAAGCATGTAACATTTTTTATCAGTTAGCGTTATTATTGATAGCAGTTTTTTTCAGTCAGTTTTCTTTTTTGTTGTTGTTGTTCTTGCTTAGGTCCTTTAAGTGTTGTGAACATTTTTCTTTCTTTGGGGGCAGCCTATATCGGTCCTCTGGTCATGCTTTTTTGCTTTGGGTAGTTGAGTGAACCTGCTTCAATGTAAACATATAAATGAGCATAAGCCTAATACATAATACGCCAACATTTTTACAATAGAGGAGGCTTTTCTCGTTTTTTGTGTAGCTTCTAGAAAACCCTTGGAAAGAATGCATTAAAAAATTAACGATCAGAAATATGTTAACCTTTCTCTTCCGCATTCGAGTACTGTAAATTGTGAATTTACATATGTGTACACAAATAATTTTATAATGAATTTCAATGTTGTGTTCTGAAATTCTACTGAAATTGAATTCTTCTTTTGTATTCTAAATACAAAAGGAAAATTACCAAACCTATACTTATTTTCTCTATTGAATTACGCAGGTTTAGTATGTATTACATTCAATTAGGTATATATATATATATATATAATGTACTCTGTATTCAATGATTGGGACTTAATTTTATTTAATTAATTTTAGCAATGCAGACAAAATTTTTACAAACAGGAAGCTTATAAGGTCAACTTTGTTATTTAAGGTTAGATTACTTAACTATGGCAAGGAATACGAGGGTTATCTATTTAAAAATAGGAATGCCTTAGTGGAGAATTTTCTGAGGGAAGTCGGATCGTATTCAAGTTACACATGGAGAAAGCAAGAAAAAACCAGCCCGTTCCCTGGAATCGAGCCCGATTTGAACCCCAGTATTCAGTGGATTTAACCACTCTGCCACTGACTGGCTTGTTATTTGACGAATAATATATCATGCACCTGTAATGCAGAGCTTTTCATTCAGTGTAAATATGGAATTGTAGCATACTTGTCACCTTTAAAGGAAAATGCAAAAGTTCTCAGACGCAGCTTTGATTTTTCATTATCGAAATAATAAGTACAAATATTCCAAAAATGTAATGAGCCTGTAATACTCGTACTATTTATATTGTATGTATGTATACAAATATATGTAATGATTTGGAAAAGTTAATGATGTAGGAAATGCGTAAAGAAGCTCACAGTCATGGTCGAATTAAATATTATTGTTTATTTTGGTTGGCAGATATTTTTAGAGCTAACATATGTGAAATGGCATACTAGGCACGCCTGATTTAGAATTTTTCACATATTTGAAAAAAGCAAGCAACTACAAGTTAGCAAGAGTGAAGCAAAAAAGTAGGTGCGACGTTTCAAGCATACAAGTTTTAGTTTAGACTGATATAGTTACATTTCGCAATTTTCCTGTTGGCTAAAAATGGTTTCGGTTTTGAATGTAACACGTTTCGATTCCACAATCTAAAATCAGAGTTTTATGCAAGATTCACAATATGGTGGCTATTAATTTTGAAATGACGCTGTTTAGAGAATTTTAGTATAAGCAGATATCATAGGATGGAAAGGGGAATTAACCAAATTAAAAAGGAGAGTAAAGGGATTACTGCAAATTAAAGTCGTATTTGGATTTTTATATATATATTAACATTTTTTTAAAAGGAAAAGATAAAATATACAGAGTATATATGAATCAAAAGTAAAAAACTATCTAACTGGAAAGTATAAATTTAAAAAAAAATCTGAAGCAAAAACTCGAAACACAAAAGCCTGAAATAAAGTAAATTAATCCAAAAATAAAATAACAATTAATACTAACAATTTAAAAAGCAAAGTAGTAATTCTTTCAGCCTCCCTTTGAAAAAGTGATTTAACTGTCACTTTTTTTCTGTATTAATTTATTTGTTTTTGTATTATTTTGTTTTTGAATTATTTTATCTAATTTGTGTCTGGTTTACCACTCTTGATCGATACATATACTATATATTTTATCACTTTCTTATTTAATTAAATAACGCTTCAGAATTTTGAGCGATGTTAATGATATTTATTTAATTTTATATTCTTAAATTTTTTTTATCTCTCTCTTCACCTCTTCCACTCTCTCTCTCTCTCTCTATATATATATATATACTCTTGAGTGAAATTAAGAGAATTTGCCCATTATGTCCAATTTCTGAAAATCTGAAGGCCAGATTTTAATGAAATTTGGTACGAATATGCATTTATTACAGAGAAAGAGATGTACCTTTTAAAAGTCATTTTGTGTATGCGGGATTATCAGTAAAGCTCATAGTGCAGGCATGTCCAAAATCCACTTTGTGATATCGAACTGAATGTAAGCCTATTATGGGGTATGGTTCCCTCTCACAGCTGGGATGATCCCATAACTTGACTCCATTCTAGGCAGGAGGCCGTAAAGACCTTATTTTATTCTAACCAATTATTTTTAGTTTGCCTTTCCTGTCCCTCCTGATTTCAGTTTCCTGCCGGAATGTAAATTACATAGACCTTATAAGAAATAGACCAACCCAAATGGGTTTTCTCCCTCATCTGACGAATTTTCCAGCTATCCCCTTGATCAGATCCAGAGGAGCAGGGACAACTTGCAGAAAACTAACAATGGTTGGCTATTGCAGAGTGTATAATTGTCAAGAAAAAGCTGGTTGTCGCGCCTCATTTCACAAATTAGAATTTTTATACATTTTTATTTTTGAAGCCGAGATTGATTTTTAAAAATTTAACATAATTATCAAATTTAACTGACGTTCCAAATAAAATCCTCACTGTGAAAAAACGACGGTACCTAGAGCCATCAAATTTTGAATAACGTAATTCGAACACGAGCACTTCGGCCACCGAAATTTGAATTTGTTTAATCCATTTCATGTTTTGTAAACCTTTAACTAATTTTAGATTAACAAACTTAAAGAGTTCAAAGCGAGCAATGGCAACACTCTATGGAAAATAACATTTTAATCTTCAGTGCGGAAATTCTACAGCTATGCTGTTTTCAAATATAACGTGAGAAGAACATGATATTCAATAACTGAAGGTAACGCACAAAACATTGAAAAACGTCCCTTTGGGCATAACATAAAATCTGAGTGCTTCCAGAGTTTATTCTATTTTATCTTTTCATTTAAAATTTTTTTTCCATTACACTCAGAAAATTTTATGCTCCGAATTTTATGAATTATTAAAATATATATTAATAATTAATAAATAAATAATAAAATTTATAATCAAATAAATGATCGTCTTGTAATGTTATAATAATTTTAAAAACCACTGCCTGAAAACGCTCGTAAAATTTTAAAAATATATCAGATCTTGTTCGATTTTGCCTTATTTGTTTGAAAGCATCATGTACTATCATTCTTGTACACAAACGTAAGTTCATAAATATTGTGTTTAGAGTTTTTACCGTTTTACCAAAGTAAAGATGTTTATACAAGAATTACGCGGGAAAAAATACACAAAATGCAGTAAAAAGTGCTTTAATGAGATGTATTAAATCTTATTTGAAAAAAGTGTGACTTGCATAATATCATCACTTATAAAACATATCACATGTAATAATTAAAAACAGATATGTGATACAAACCCCATAGGTTTCAGTGTTAATGCAAACCATATCGTCCCTACTCCTTCTTGCGGACATATGAGAGCCGCTCTCTCCGCCCACTGGGTTAGTCTATCTCTTATGAGGACCATCGTAAATTATAAATGCCGTAGTGTGCAAAATCTAAGGGTGTTCCAGAAGCAGTATTTAAGCTGCGTTTCAAGAGTTCGAAAAGAGTAATAGCGGAGTTAGTTCCGAGTTTATGCTGCGTGTTTGAAATTAGCAAAATTATCAAAACGGACATTAGACACCCATCAGATTATACTGATATTCTGAGCTCAGCTTTGCTATGTGCAGCCGATTTAGCGTTTTAGATAACTAAAGAGCCAGTCGTTAGTCATTCAGATTTATTGTGATTCGTACATTTTTATTTTCTGTTAAATCTAGTTCAGCCACAGATGGTGGTGAATTGTGAGCACAGAATTCGCGCATCTTGTTAAATTCAAATAAAAAAGTCATTTAAAACCTTCTTCTTCGGTATCTATTCTTCAAAGACATAGCGAGTATTCGCTACTGCCTCTTCTACGTAGAGTTTACATTTTATGCTTCCAAAAAGAGTGAGACTCTATAAGGCAAGTGGGGAGTCCTCGTGGCAGTCGATCCGACTCCTGCAGCAAGGTAGCTTTCAGCCTCAGGACGGTTCTCGGAGGGGGGAATAGGGAGATGAAATTGCCTTTCCCAAGAGCATCCCAAGCATGCTAGCTGGCCACTCCATGCGGTGAATATTCTCACTCTCCGGGTATAGTTCGACCGTCTCAAACGCAACCCTGGCTGGCATTCTGCCAAAACACATAGACTCGTCCAAAAGGGATGCTATTACTTGCTACGACGTGAAAGGTCACGTGAAAGTCTTCTCTTCTCCGAAAACAGATATGCTGGAAGGAAAGAAAGTCCCCATCCTTCCACTCTATTTTGAGAATAATTCGGTCCGAATGGCGCATGCGTGTTTGGGCTCATGGTCGCGGATAAGGTGGTCGAATTATAATCATCGACAAGCTGAGCCCTGTGGGGACTCTTGCAAATTCATACAGTAGCTTTGTAGTTAGTCACTGGTTGTTATAAGACAGTGTCGATTACAAGCTTGCAAGTTTTCGCGCGAGTTATCCCCATCGATTTAACGCCAGATTTGAGAACTCAAATTTATGATGTACAATATATGGAAAGAGTTGTAATATATGGAAACTTAAGAATAAATAATGCAGAAATTGATGCAAAAGAGAATAAATATTACTGTCATCTAGCGAAAGTTGAAATAATTAAATGAAATAAAGACAACCCACAGGGTCATAGATTAGAAATCTTTACTGGTATCTCGATGATTGATAATACAGCGGGATCAAGTTGTGTTGAGTATTCTAATGAGATTAAGTGCGAGGGAAAATGTTCAAATTAAATGAAAATAGTGCTACCTTTGAAGCTGAATTGTTAGCTTTCAGAGAAGTATTAATATGGGCTGATAACTGTATAAGTGAGAGAAGTTTGCCAAAATCTCAACTTATACTGATTCCGAAAGCATGCTGAACACACGTTTCTTGTTAAAAATGTTATCGCTGTGAATGGCCCTACTAAATGTAGCTTGTGATTAAACCTCAGTAAGACTGTAAGCGAACTATTGCTATGTCTTAAAAGTACTACAGAGACTTGAAAAGGGTGTTAAAGGCCCTTTGTTTTAAATATGAATAAGTTGAACAGAAGGCACATCTGGTGCTTACAAATCAGTGAGCATTTATTGCAAGAACTCGACACAGAAATTTAATGTAATTCTAAATCTAAATAGCTAAAAGCCGAAGGCTATGCGGAGTAAATTAATCACAAAGCTGGCTCTTAAAGCAAACTATCAGCAATTATAATGCACGGCCGAAGACAGGAAGTCTTATCTTAGAATAGCACTCCTAGAAACGTGGCCTGGACTAGATAAAACACTCTCTTGACTCCATAATCTGAAATCTCCACTTAAGTACACCCGAGCTAATTTGCATTCTGGCAGAAAAACGGAAATAGAGATGTGACAGTAAAGATTCTGAACATAAAATAATTGGTTAAACAAATTATATAAACCTTACAGATTACATAAAAATCATTACTGCAAAAAGAAAATATACGTAATAGGCAAGAAAGGTAGAAAAATGACACTACCGGAAGAAATTTCTACAGGTATTTCCATTGATGAAAACAGGAATATTGTTATGCGATAAGAGATTAAATCAAGCAATAGCTGGTAATGGACAACACTCAATATTTATATAAATTTCATAAGAAAAATATAAATTGCAAATGCGGATGTGACGAACAAAGTGCAAACTTTAGACAATATTTATGGGAATGTATTTATACAGATCCTATTAGGACAGAATCCTTTAAAAATATATCAAAAGAAAATGAGGCGTATTTATACACAAATGAAAACACAAGAAGGGAATCATAAAAATTATAAATAACTTCAAGTATATTTTGATTAATATATATAGATAAGATTTAAAATGCATTTATTTACTAATTATTAATATTCTAAGTATCATTACGGTAATGCTATTTTATGTTTGAATTTTTGTTTACGGTATAATTATAATACAATTCGTTATGTAGTTTAATATTGTTTTGATTTGTTTATGAATATGAAGGATTATATTTAAAAATAAATATACTGTTAATTGTTGTGTTTATGAATATGTAGTATGTGTTTTGGTACTGTTCGCATTAAAAATAGTATTTTTATCAAAAACCTGTAAGTATAAAGGGTCAATAAACAAAAATAATATATAACGCTTACATAAACTTAAAATATAATAGGAATGGTTATGCAAATGAGATATGTATACTTATTGTAAAATGTAAATTTAATGTAAATTAGGTTATGCAAATGAGACATGTAAATGTATTGTAAAAGAATAAAATATATATATTAGACTATATTGTTAAATATTAAGAATGGGTAATGTAACGGCTTAAAACTCTTCTGCGGGCGATTACTGCTGAAAACCAGATACGGCTTGAGTACAGATCTTCCACAGAAGACAAACCTACTCGGGAGGCCTACGCGACGATTATCGTACTCAGAAAAAGAACTTGTATGTGCATGGAGTATTTGCCACCGCCTGTGTAGGAGCACCTGAGGATGAAGAAAAAGAGTGATGAAGTTTATTGTATACTTTCTCCATCCGTAATGTTTAGTGGCAAAATCTTTTGTCAATTTGCTATTGATTTTATTTTCTGTATAACGGATACTGAATAAAAGTCGAGGTGACCCTGCTAACAAAGCCGGAGAATTTTTCCTGGAGGACGAGGCTAGGGCGAATTGCCCTGTGTTTAAGTTAAGAGTTTATTTCTTTTCCAGTATAGTAGTTAGGTATAGTTCGCCATGTTTGGCGGTAAGGTCTTTAGTTCACAGGTTAGGTTTTGTTAGACCAAACCTAATCGTAGGAAATCAGAGGAAATATATGGTTAGGAATAAAATAAAAACTAGAATGTGAAGGGGAATAAAATCGCATTACTGAAGTATTTTTCTTCCCAGTGCACGTTCCTGACAGCATTTCTGATTTAAAGAATTAAAAAATGAATTAAAAAAAATCCATTGGAGACTCAGAATGAAAAGTTTGAAGCGAAAGCTAACAGTCAAATTAAGCAAAGCATCTGAGAAAAAAAGTATATATAAATCATTATTATGAACGAATGAAACTGAAAATAGAGTTCAGAAAAATATTTCGAAAATTAATATAAGGAAAATTAAATTACTTTTGAAAAAAATACACAAATGTAGAAATGTAGCGCAGTTAAAATGCTAAAAGAAGATTGAACAGGAAATAGAAAATAAAAAGAATGAAAAACGAATGGAAGCAAAGAACTATTTTGAAAAAAAAAATAAAGAATTTTAATTAGAAATGCAAGACAAATTAAGCATTAAAGAAAGAAATTTTAAGAAAAGAAGATACTGCAAACTTAAAGGAAAAAAATAAATAAAAGATCAATTTGAATAAAAATACGTTGCTGTTAATTTATAGTAGAGAATAAATGGCATTTTACCTCATTTTATTTAATACTAAATGCAGAACTGGGGGGGGGGAATTAAGACTTTGAAAAATATTTAACAATCTTGCAGAAAATTAAATTTGATCCAGACCTGTTCTAGATGTTTAAAACGATAAAACGATAGGTTAAAAAAAATAGACGCGTATTTATAAACATAATACTTAAATTATTTTCCTTGTTCACTTTAATGCATTTCTTTAAACTCTTAATTTATAGTTAAGTAGTGATATAAAGCTTATATGCAGGTAGTCTTCCTTTTAAGAAAATAATACGTTCCATATGTGTAAATAAGATTTTGGTTTGCTTTATCTGATTATGGCAAAGCTATCTGCCTAAGAGAAGCGATGTCTTCGTGGAAGATTTTCTATGGGAAACTGACTTGTATACACCTTACTCATGGGGAAAGCCACGAAAACGCCCCTGCAGCCAGCCTGTTCAACAGGATTCGTACCCCGCGAGTTTCAGAGACTTTTACCGCTAGGCCGCTGGTGGGCTTTTAAATGTATAAGTCGTGTTCAAACGTAAGTGATTCGAAGCGCCGCGTGCGAAAAGTTTGCACTGGATTTTCGTGAAACGAACGCGATAGTGAAGTTGTATGTACTACGCATGCGTGTGCGGAAAGAGATGTGTGCTAACTTCAGTCGTAAGGACGTGGCATTCATTCACAAATGGCTGGTGTGGATGCAACTGCGTCGAAAACGGATCAGCGAGCCGTAATTAAGTTTTAACACTGGAAGGGTGTAAGCTGGTGAACATTCATCGAAGAATAGTGGCTGTGTACGGAGACATGTGTGTGTCGAAGCCCACGGTGACGAGTGGGCGAGAATGTTTAGCGAAGGTTGCCAGGAGACAACCCATTTGCCGCAGCCCGTTCAGCCGCACAAGGTTGTGACAGATAAACTGATTACGGACAGTGACGCGCAATCAAGGCAAATCGACATCGAAACATTCCTGACGTTGCAAATGAGTTGAATGTTTCTATCGGTACTGTTCACAATATTGTCAGCAATATTCTGAAGTCCCGAAAAGTTTGTTGCCTCGCATACTGTCTGACCACCACAAGAAACAGCGAATGGGCCTCAGTTTACAGCAATTGGTGCGCTATACTGCTGACGGTGACGACCTTCTGCAGCACATGATGGCAAGGGATGAAACCTAGTGTCACCACTTCCAGCCGGAAGTGGAGTTCGTCAGTATGCAATGGAAACATCCCGACTTGCCTGGGCCCGAAAAATTGAAAATCAGCACTCAGCCGGAAAGATGATGTTGACAGCATTTCTCAACATTCAGGGTCCCCTATTACTGGAGTTTAAGAAGACGCACATCTCCATCAATGCACATCGGTATACCGAAACGCTGCAAAGGCTATCAAAAACAAACGTCCCGGTTTGCTGTCGTCAGGTGTCATCCTTCTGCATGACAATGCAAGACCGCATGTCACCCGGGTGTGTGTCGAGGCATTGGCTCGTAAAAAGTGAGATGTCTTGGAACTTCCAGCTTACAGTCCAGATCTGTCGCCTTGTGACTATCACATCTTTGGACCGCTGAAGAAAATCCTCAATGGTCAACGCTTTCAGTCCGACGAGGACTAAAGGCTGCAGTTATGAACTGTTTCCATGATCAACTGTTCTTCGCGGATGGAATTCGTAACTTTCCCAACCAGTGGGACTGTCTGACTGATGTATCTGTCTCATTTCTGTCGCTGCACATCTCATGGATACACACCTCTAATCACTTGAACTTTCATTTGAACGCCCATCCTAAATAAAGAATGAGGTAGATGTGTGCATAATTGGCTCGAGATACCAGTAAAATTCTTTGACATGTATGAAGTGAGCAAATGTACGAACTTCTGTATTTTCTGTATAATCTAACAATTTTACTTTTATAAACTCAAATCAAATATATTCGTGCGTTTATGAGAATTTTGTCGTACCATCTGGAAAATCGCTATCAAAATATGCGTCAGAGAAACTTAAGTAACATGTATTGTCACAGAATCTATATTTTTCTACATAAATTTAGAAGAATGATGGCGAAAATCTCGTAAATCACGATTCTTTGAGAAATTTTAGAAATGTAACTTTGAAATAAAAGTAATTAATATTATGAGGACTTAGTGTTCTGTGCATACTCTTTGCAAACATGGTGAATTACTTACAAGGTTCTTATCCTCAAATTCTAAGTCCTGAACTGGAACAGGGAGCGGAAGGTACGCTATGTTCTGGTGTAACTGCTGGGCTGGAGAATAACTGCACGTGAAGGGATTTGAAATTCTTTTTTATTCAATCACTAGTAATTACAAAAACTTCCCAACTTGGAAGAGATACAGAAAGTAAAAGACCGCACTTGGGTCTTAACGTAACAATCAAATAATTTCAAAACTAAACCTAAAATAGAAATTAAATCAACTTTGCTTCGCAGAGCAATTCGCGGAAGTTGGCCTCTATCTAAAAGGGTGCGTAGCAAGATATACTAAATACTACCGCACTTTAATTTATTTTACAAAGCAATCACGTAGTAAGCACTATGGCTTATAAATTTAAACTGCTAGCTGGTCAGGCGAGCGTTGAGCAGCGTGACCGTGATCTGAGGCAAAGCTCTCACACACCGAGAGGTTTCTACCTCTGCTTAAATAGTGCATGGCTGAACTTCAAAAATTAGCATAAGCTAAAAACGCGCGCTTCTTCTGACAGGAAGTTGAAGCAGAGAGGAGATAGAAAAGATTTAAATTAAAATAAACTTGGTTAGTTTAACTAAAACCTTACAATATAATCTACTACTATCAATGATTTGGCATATTTCGTATAATTTTCTATTTGTTTTTAAGTAAATTTCATTATATCTTAAATTTTATTTAAATAATTTGAACAGTACATTTAAATAATACATAGAGTAGATATATGCAGCAGATTTTTAATAAAAGAACTATACTGTATAGTTTATGTTCATCTTAAGTCATAGTCATGTTCTATATTTTGTACTCTGTAGAAGTTAAAAATAAATCTAATAAAAAAAATCTCTCATTAAAAATAAATCTTTCAGTAATAAGCAGGATGGAAAAAATCAGAATTATATGAATTCATTTTAAGTTAATAATATAAGTTATGTTAAGAGTTAATATACTAACGTATATTAAATTAAAATGCTTCAGAAAGAGAAACAGAAGCAGGAAAATAATATTTTTCCTTGATTTACCCTTTCTTTTTATAATGCATCTGTCATAAATTTTGAAATCTCCCCTACGTTTTGTACGGGAAGATTTTCCTCGGAATATATTCTACTTTTCTATAAAAGGTAAAAATTGGAGTGCTGTAGTTGTCTGAAGATACTGTGATTCACAAATAATAACATCTTAAAGGAAAGTATCTTCAACGGAATGTTTTATGCATTATGAAAATATTTTTATAAATTCACATTCACGGACTTGTCAAACATTCAGAGTCAATGATTTTGCTATAAAGTGCTGCAATCAAAAGAAAAATGAAAGCTAGATATGTCTAAATTTTAAATTTTAAATACGCATTTTATCATATTGAGAAATGTAGCATTCTGAAATACTGAAATTCTTTATCCTAAATAAATTTTAAAAAACTTTCAGCATTATTTATGTTCAATATCATTCCACTTTGTGAAAACAACTGCTGTTACACTCTCAGACTTCCTAACCAATTCGTTCTTCAATAAATGTCGCGATGAGTATTTTTTTAAGTTTAAACTGAAACAATAAATAAAATTTATTTAATCAAGTTTAACGCACTGCAGCTTGAGAGACATATCCCTCGAAAAAGAGAATTGCATCAATTGAAATCAAAAAGTCTTTGTATTAGATTTTAATTCTAAGTCTTCATCTTGAATGACATAAAGCTAAGGTGACTTTCCCGTATAAATTAAATCTGAAATTTGAATGCAATTTAATTTATAAATGCAGCACTTCCAAGAACCCATAATTTCCTTCGTAGAACTGCACACAGCAGAGAATACTTCAGGTTATATTAGCTTTACAGAAGGAGCTAACCTAATCATTTTCAGAGCAGTATAAACTAGACAGAGGATTATACATCACTGGGATACATACCAGTTATCCTCAAAATACTTCTGAACTTCTTTAACTGCTTGATTATCTGCATATTCAAGCACTTTCCAGGAGAATATGCACATAATTTAAGGACAATAAAAAATTTGAATCCTCAGCAAACTAATTAATGAAAATAACAGTTTAAATATCATATTATGGTTAACATTCAGCAGAGGGTTGGGCTTAAGTAACCACATGAGTATTAAGATTTAAATGTTTCCTTAAAGTAATTAACTACGTTATTGATATCTATATACTACTTCAGTTTCATAATCACTATGCATTTTTTTCGCAGTTTTGCGATATTTTATGAAGTATATTTATGGAGAAAATAATCTAATAACACAATAATTGTACAGTGTTATTTTTATAATCATGTTATGAACAAACTTGAGTCTTGCTTGTATTTCTTATTTAATACGATTTTCTCTTAATGAAAGATAAATGCTCTCCACACTTTTAAAACTTTCTATTTTAAGCCATATTGGATCACTCTCAAAATTTCCACTGGAAAAATGTAACACTTGACAGACATCAATAACATGAGGTAGCAGCACATGTAAAGCAAAAATTTTCAGATATAGTTTTGATTTTATTAAGTTACATGCTATTCTACTAATAGGAAAACTGTCCAATGCACTCCAAAATTTTTCAAAACTTTTGCTCACTTACTCAAGAGGCAATTAACAATGAATTTGGGAAAGCAGTCAATACGATATCCAGTATTTCATAATTCGCAAATAGTCGTTGATTATTTTTTTCTTGCTTGCTTTTACTGACATCTTCTCTGGCGACCCTCAGGATTTTTTGTCAATAGGTGTTCGCTGCCGAAACGGAGGAGTTCTTTATTATTTTGAAGCAAGCTGTGCTACCTGATGTTGTTCCTAGGTACTGCCTCTCCAAAATAACTTATGATAATTGATTTTTGAAATGATAAAATGTCCTGCGCTTCCTCAGGACTAAACAGTTTGGAAATTCTCTATGTTGCGATGAGAGCTTTTTCAAAGTAGTTTAAGAAAAGAGGCTAGTACCACTTTTCATCTTGGATAGAAGTAAAATAAATACTTTAAATTTCATAACTTCAAATAAATCCATTCCATTTTTGCGTTTGTCGTGTGAAGTCACACAAATTGGAACATCAGTTTCCTTCCTGCTTCCTTTTATCCTCCACTCCACTTTGTTTTTAACTTTTGTTTCATTGAAATTTGTCAGCAAAGACACTACACAATTATCATTCAGTAGTACTGAAGCTATTTTGTTTGCTTCATCAAACAGTGCATCAGAAAAGCATCTGCCTATTTTATTCAATATTTTCAAAGGCACAAGTGAGCATTTTGCCATTCAATTATACTGTGAAGTTCCAGAAGCACAAAATTCTTTTTTTTTTCAAACGAACAAGTAACCTATGAGATGCGAAAAAATTGTGATGTTTGGGGTTTTCCAGTATCGAAAGCAAGCATTCCACAACGCGCTGAGAAAGAAGTTCCTTGCATTTTTCTTGAGACCGTTCATAAAGAATAACATTGAAAAAGCATCCATCGTAAGATGTCAGCATGCATTATTTGTATTTAAATTTTACTAGTTATTCTTCGTGAACATCTTATAACCGTGCTTACCAAAATAACGCACCATTTTTTCACCCGCTGTTAGATTTTCTGAAAACACTCCAAACTGTTTCAAGGCAATAAATATTCAATTTTTCATTCAAGGCAATTCTGTTTCAATGGTCGAATTTTGTAGTAAAGGTCCCCTTTAACAATTTTAGAGTTGTCACTCAAATGAACGTGTAAGGTTTATCCTAATTTTATTAAGAGTTGTTTTAAGTTATGCAATTGATTACCGAAAATTAAATAGCATAACAAAATACCCCCCATATCTCCTCCCGATAATAGATGAAATTATAAGAAAACTTCGGTCGACTAAATATATGACCACTTTAGATCTGACGTCACGCTATTTTCAAATTGCAGTAAAACCCGAGGATGTCGAACAAAACAGCTCTTATTACAAAGTCAGTCGTGTATGCGTTTTTGAGAATGCCGTTTGGCTTAAGCGGAGGTCCGGCTACATTTCAAAAAGTTAGGGATATTGTTTTAAGGCCAGTCTTGGGCAAAAGTACAGTCATCTATCTCGATGATATTATTGTGACAAGCGAGACCCTAGAGGAACACATTAAAAATTTAGAGAAAGTTTTTACATTGTTAAATGAGGCGGGCCTGAAAATTAATCCAAAAAGGTGCAAATTTGCCGCCAAGGAATTGAGGTACCTCCGCTATAAAATCTCGAAAAACGGCATTGAAACTGACAACTCTAAAATTTTATCTATTAAAAGTTTACACTGCCAAATATGGCTAAGAAATCATCATCTTTTCTGGGGAAGCGTTCCTATTATAGAGAGATCTTGGAAAGATAGTTGAACCCTTATTGGATCTTGAACGAAAAAAGATGAAGTTCACGTGGACAGCGGAGGCGAACACGCCTTAATTAACGCCCCTGTTCTTAAATTCCCAGAAGGGGTTCAAAATTTGGAAATTGCAGTAGACGCGTCAGACTACGCAGTTGGCGCAGTTCTTTCCCAAAATGGGCAGTCAATAGCTTTTTTTAGCAAGACTCTTAATCAAACTCAACGCAATTATACCGCAACTGAACGGGAAACCGTCGCGGTCCTATTAGCAGTGCAAAAATTCTGTGTGTACTTCGGAAGTGCCCTAATAACTGTGTATTCAGATCACGCGGCAGTTGGTCGCCTATACTCCGGTAAAAAGATTTCCACCCGGCTCATACGTTGGACACTAAAACTGTAAGAGTTTAATTTAATAATAAAAACACGCCGGGAAAAGAAAATGTAGTTGCAGACGCACTATCAAGAATAAAGATTGATGAAGACGGAAATACGATTAAATGTACGATGCTAACTGCGAAATTAATTGAATCCCGTCAAAGAATAATTGCCAACTTAAAAACGGACCCAGAATTTAGAGAAATTTACGCTTGGAAGATCTCGAAAATTTTGAACATGTAGACTTAACGGCTATTCACAATAGGGCGGCCCATTATGAAATTATAGATAAATTGCTCTTTTATATGAAAACAACCAACGATAATCAAGAATTGTGACAGGTAGCCTCAATAAGTCTACGCTTAATTATTCTAGAGGAGCTGCATGACTCAAAATTAGGAGGCCATCTTTGTATTAGGAAAACCCTGCAACGGTGTATTTTCCGCAGTTATACAAAGTTGTGACGGCGTATGTCAGGTCATGTCACTTGTGTCAATTAATTAACGACGTTAATTACAACCCAGTCGGGTACTTAAATAGCATAAAAGCAGGTTTCCCAAATGAATTGGTTGGCATTAATTTGCTTGGTCCCTACCCTAGAACAAAGCTTAATAAATATAGATACTTGTTAACCATTGTGGATCATTTCTCAAAATGGGTGGAAATAATTCCTCTTAAACGGGCTTCAGCAAAAATAATAGCAGATTCGTTTCTAAATAAATATATTTTAAAATACGGGGCCTGAGTAAAAGTAATATCAGATAATGGTAGGCAATTCGTAAGTAATTTATTTGAAAATCTTTTCACAGGCCTTGGCATACGCCATCGAAAAATGGTACCTTATAGACCGCAATCGAATATTGCGGAACGCGTAAATAAGAATATTGTTAAAATTATTCAGGTATATGTTAAGAATTATCATGACCGTTGAGACAGCTGTGTCAATGAATTAGGCTTTGCCTTGAGAACAGCAAAACATGATACCACACAAAAAACCCCGCGGAACTATTCTTAGGATGAAAAATTTTAACGCCACTGGATAAGCTATTTTTCGTTCAACAAAGACAGGAAGAGTTTCAATTGAATGATATCCAGAAAATTATTAATGAGACCATCAAAAATTCTAATGCGGCAAGGTCGAAACAAAAAGTCTATTATAATAGAAAGAGACGTGAGGTAGAATATACAATAGGCCAGAAAGTGTTAAAGGTAAAACATTCCTTATCATCTGCATCCAAAAATAGGATAGCCAAATTTGAGCCCACGTTTAAGGGGCCTTTCATTATTGAGAAAATTAAATTTTCTACGGTTTACTTAAAGGCGGGAAATGGACAGCAAACAATTGCTAATGTGCACCAGCTGAAACCGTACTATAGTCGCACAGATTTTCTAGTCTTAAAAGACCTATTGCAGGTTCTTGAGAGTGCGCCAAGAACATTGATTTCGCCGTCGCCTAGCAGGGATCCTCCGGCAACAAAAAGAAAACAAGCGGAGAATAATGAACAATGTACCGCGAAGCCAACGCAACAGCAGCCACAAGGCTCAGGCGCAGAGAGAATGAAGAAAACGAAACAAACAAAAGTTCTCCTTCAACAGAAGCCAGCGCCGATGGGAAAGCGGAAAAGGCCCATGGAGAATAAATATTCAAAGAAAACGTCCAACGCCAGAACTGAAGCCAAGTACCTCGAAAGAAGTTGCAGGAATATGGGCGCCAAGATCTACGAAAAGAAAACGATCCGCTGACGCAAGATCTATTCCTTTTCAGGAAACCAGGAAAGTCAAGAGAAGATTGAAAGATCCCGAGTAAAGGTCCGGTTTCTACAAGGCAAAGAGGAAGCCAGAGTTCCAGAACCCTCAACCGACGAGAAAAGCAGGCCGATTCAACGCCCGAGGAACGAAAAAAAAGGAGGGGCCTCAGTCTTCTCTGGCCAACCGCCCGAGAAGACTGAGAGTTCAAGGTCTAAGCTCTTCCATTAGGTAAGAATTCTGTGAGAAAAGAATGGAGGAATATAGAAACCAAAAAAATAAGTGAAAATTTTCCTTGTTTACTATTTTGTATTGAAAGTTCGATTTATGCCATGTGTTTAAAGTTGCTAAATACTGTTTAAAGCAAGATTTTTTAATTCTCAAGTTTGCGAGAATATAGTTGTAACTATCTGTTAAACAGAAAAGATTTTTGAATTCGTAAGTTGGCGCGAATTTATTTTGCAAATACTTTCTTTTGAGAATTCTCAAGTTGCGAGAAACTGATTTGTGAATATATTTAGTCGAAAGACTTCAAATGTGTTAACTTAAAGAAAGATTGTAGCAAAACTTTGTAAATTTTGTATATAACAACTATAACGAATGATCTAAAATGAATTTTAAAATATTGCATGTTAAAATGTTCTATTGAATTTAGAAATGCTAACGTCAGCTTTTAAACTATTGTAAAAGTTAAACTTGTGAAAATGTAAGTTTTTGTCAAGCATGGCTGTAAATACTTTGTATAACAGATAAATAGAAAGAAAGCATATGTGTTTAAAGAATGTGTTTAAAGTTAGGCACTCCGGTCTTCACTTGAGAATTTTAAATTAAGTTCAATTTTAGGACATTAGATCTAGTTTTGTGTTTAAGGAGGTCTTCTGAGGTGTGGAATGTCAAGTTCTAACAAATCGTAGCTGTTGGATAGTTGGTGGTGTATCTTCGCGATAACATAACAATAAGACGCTCCTCTTACTTACGAGTGTTCACTCAGAACAATTTCTGGAGAGCGTGGGGGCAAGAGATTTTAAAGTTTGGTGTGAATGAAAGTGTTTGAGGGCCAAAGTAATTTCAATAATAGGATAATGGTAGGAAAAATAAAATTGCTTGTGAAAAATTCAACTAACATGATTTCCTTCCAGAGGAGGAGAAGGATCAAGAATGAGAGCCTGCTCGAGAAAAGAAGCAGACGGTTGTCCCAGTCAATTTGTAAAAATTTGTCAGATATATTTCTCTTAGTTTTAGCATAGCTTTAGAAATTGTGCAAAGTTGGCCCTAAACAGGAAAAGTTTTATTGATGACTTCAAGGAAGCACACATGCTAGAAGTTTAAAAACTTTGATGAGAAAGAGTTTTGTGGAATTTACACTCTTAACAAGGTCGTTTTGAGACCTTATTCTTCGAGTAGTTAAATTCTGGTGGTGAAAGATGTAAGGTTTATCCTAATTTTATTAACAGTTATTTTAAGTTCTGCAACTTTTCTATGTATTCTAATTTCAGCTTACAATTTCCTACCAGAAGGTAATTTCAGAAACGCAGTTAATGCAACAGAGTAAGAGTACTATTTAAGTCGATGTTTCACCGGCTTTGAGAGAGAGAGAGTCTAATTTTCCTGACTAGTGCGGTTTGCCTTTTGGCTACGTTCTCTCTTAGCTACTGCGCTCGGCCATACTTTAGGCCCTTGCTTGGCTTCGCCGATTTAATTAATATTTAGGGGCCAACTACTTAGAAACCTGATAGCTTCGGCTATATCTTTCAGATAGCTTTAGTTAAGCTTAGTTGAGTTTAAATTCATAATTATTTAAGTTCAAGCCCAAGTGGAGGCTTTGTATATACTCCGAGTTAGGAGTTGATTGTAATTATTCTGAGAAACAAAGGATAGTTAACCCTTCTTAAGTCTTACGTGTTTATTCTCACACTTGATCGATTAATCGCTTGTTAGTGCTTGTGGGGTTCTAAGATTGATCATTGAATTAAATAAGAAATATCCCACAAACATAACGTTTGATAAACACTGTATCGATTTCTGGGCACAGCCTGACTCACTAAAGTTGTACACTAAAGTTGTACCAGTGTCGGGAGCATGTTCTCAATACATTTTTAACGTAGTAAAATATGATATCTACTGTAAAACAAGACACCTAGAAATTGCTTGAATTCACGTTTCATTGGCTTGTGTTGCATATCAGTTAGCCTGTATAACAGTATATGATACCATGTCTTCAGCTATCATGTGAAAAAATTCAACTGAAAACACATTTGCAATATTTTGATGGTCTTGAAAAAGAATATAGCTTGTTGAAAGCACGAACTAAGGTTCACACGTTTTTCGCTGAGGGGCTTTTACTTCAAAATTAAGTCCTTCACACATTTTTGATGAAATATCTATAGTTCCTGCGGTATCTTCTATTTCAGATTCGCCGCATGGTACTGATATGTTACAGCTTGTGACAGAATCATCTATCTCTTCTTCATCACAAACTGAATCAGGTACAGGGGGAATAACAAGCATTTCTGGCTCATTGATTTCTTCATCAGAGAGAGAATTCATATATTCAGGAGCCTCTTGGGCTGTTTAATTAATTTATTTATTTCTTTTCCCTTTTACAAATATTGACCTTTTAAAGACAATTAAAATTCTCACTCAGTTACTAAGCAGGGTATAAGGTACATATTACCTTATAAGGGAAGTAACTGATGTACATAAAAAAAGTACTGGGAATTATTTCTCCCAAGGGAACAAGTGTATATGCAGTTCTATAGAGTAGTTTCATCTGACGCCACAGCTTTGAATGCTCACAATAAAGACACTAGGATCCAAGCTTAAAAGAAACTTTCCAGGCTAATTTCTATTTAGGATGTTTATACAAAAGTAACACCTGCTTTTATAATTGCCAAGGAAGCATCACATGGATGAATCATTTTTTACTCAGAAAACCTTATTTAGGAGGCTGTGTGACATTTTACTTTAATAAAGTATTACAAAGGAAACCCAAAGAAAATTCCAAAATAATATATTTCCCAATCCTTCCATATCACTCTAATGTCGTTATATGAATAGTTATTATTCAAAATTAGTTTGAAGGAATGCGATCTATGAATGGAGGGAGTGATGAGAGAAAAAAAATTAGGATCGGACCGTTGTCCTGTTTAGAGGACACCAATAAAGTAGAAAAGCAAAATACCTGAAAAGGATAATTTTTTTTCATGGATATTTTTATTTTTACAAATAGTACTGCAAATCTACAGAAATGTACACATTTGTTTAGAAAAATATAGATTTTCATCCTAAATAACAGTTCAAATGTAAATCATTTTAAAGCATTTTTAAAGTCATTTTAATGAAATTAATTATTATTAAATTATTAATTTTAGCGTACATATGAAACTTATTATATCTATTCCATTGTGCGTAAATTTATCTACTTGTTTACTTCTCTTTTCCATTTAATGAAGTTTTTAATTTGGACCCTGCCTATATTTAAGACAATATGGTCAGGTGGTACAATATGGGTTAACGGAAGCCCCAATTTAGAGAGGGAAATATTAATAAAAGCGTTAATGCTTGAATGACGCAGGACGTTTCCTTCGAGACTTTTATCTGTTAGTCTAATAACAGGGATGTGATCTCATTACAAACATGCCCAGTAAATACTGTAATAAAACGACATTCGGGCTGCAAACAATTGATCACGTAATATGGTATAAGTAAAAAATCCTATAATCACTGCTTATAAGTGGTCATATAGTATACAGTTTCGATTCATCTAATAATATAACGAAAACTGCATACTCTATGGATCTTCAAGAAGACTCAAATACCATGATAGAATTTTATGATTTGTATTTCAGAGCAAACAAGGTACATATCTGCAACTTAATTAATGTATTCGAGTAAAACGGAAGATGTATTATATAATTTTTTTAAGATTTGAAAGCGGTTTCAAGTCTTTACCCAAGGAAAGGAAGACGGCAATGGTACGCGGCTTTCCCTGAAATATGTGCGTAGATGGTACTGAAACACATCAGTCTAAAATGCGAAATTAGTTTAGACTGGCGTACATTTTTAATGAAAATCCATTTTTTACAAAGGCAAACGGACAAGGTCGCTTTTGTTCAGGAGCGCAAATCTACGCCAGTTCGCTCTCAAATTCGTTTATTTCTTATTTTTTATTTAAAATTTAAAGAGTTTTATTTAAAATCTACGCCAGTCTGAAGTTTTCCCATTCCTCGTCCAGTTTCACATGCATATAAATGAATTTAAATGTAAGCAGACGCTAATTTAACATATTGAACAATTTTTCTAAAAAGTCATTTTTGTGGAGCCACTTGATAAATGCCACTCCGTTCTTGATCTTACTGTATATGCTTCAGAATCAAATTCGTTAAATTACTTTATCATTTATTTTATCTTTATGACTAATACTGGCTTTAATTTAACGCGGTGTCTTATTTTCTATTTCTATTGAAAATATATATGTAAGGTATAAAAAAATACAATAGCTGCTTTAAAAAATAATTGACGACCTCAAAATTAACATTCTAAATTTGGTGCTCTCCCCCTAAATTCATCCTTTCTCCCAAGTTCGAGATCGTTCCAAATTACGTAACGTTTTAATGCAGATACCTCCTGCCCAATCAAATAATTGTAAACCAAATCTTTCTCTAACTCGAACTAAAACCATCACTTCCTCCGTTCTTCCATTGAACTACTGCGTTCTCTTTCGCCTTTTCACCTGCGTGCTGACAGCTTGTCGCTCAGCCTCTGCTAGCTATTCGCCGTTAATTAAAATGCAATTGCATATTTAAAATTATGGGGATCGTTTAGCACCCCTAGTCTTTTACAGTTATAAATTAAGGAATTCGTCATTCAAGAATAAATGATGTTTAACTATCAAGCTAGCCCTGCTTCTAAAATTCCACCCAATCATCCATTACGCCATAGTGTCCAAACATCTATGCAACAGTTTTTTTCGGGCATGACTAAACGTGAATTACTTTTTTCTTGCGCCAAAAGTACAACTATTATTACAGAAGAGCCTGACAGGCTACCTGAAGTGTGGAATGGAGCATTATTCCCCAAGCTAATTTCGGCAAAATATCTACCAAAGTTCAATAAATGTATCTTCTTATCTGCACAAGTCTAAAAGTGCTAATGTCAGCGAAAACGAAGTGTAAGGCCATCTCTACAATGTTTGGTAGAAGAAGAAGGGAGTTTAAAAAAAATTTTAAAAAAAGGTGTTCTGAATCATCAAGGTGCATCATCAAGTTCGTTTCCGGTGTGTGATTTAACGGCGTATTCAAAAGTGCTTTTAAAATCATGGAGTAAGTTCAAAATCTAAAGGAGAAGCCAGCGTCTTTCGTATCAAGGTAATCTGCAACGTAATCAGTGGAAAATCGTAGTGAATATGCTCAATGATTCTTGCTCGCTTGCTATATTCGCAATGTTTTCGTCGCGTAAAAAGAAAATTAGACATCCAGCTTGCTAAGTTCAACAACCGTTATCAGTGACATATTAATTACGAAATAATGTTTTGTGCTCCTTCCGTCAAACAACGGAATATTATAAAAGATGGTGTTGAAGTGCTATTAAATTTCAGTTCTCTTTCATCAAGTAAATTAAGTTTTAAAATAAATTTGCATTTATAAGTAATTGTTTTATGATTTATTGGTAGTAATATTTTGCTTAAATCATTTTAAGATGAAAGCTAATAATTTAAATTTTTATGATTTATTTAAAATGTAGTCTCGTATATTTGAATTTAAAAAAAATGATTGAATTTGACAAGAATTAGATAAAGAATTTGAAGGTTTTACTTACGGAAGGTTCCTCATACTATTAATATTTTTGTACTATTGTTTAAATTTCTCTGAATTTATATTTTTGAATTTTTGCGGTATTTTATGAATGAAATTATTGTTTGAAAATTTTAAATTGTAGGTATTTCGTTAATGTCTTCAAGATAAATGTTGAAGACTCTCACATTATGAAACAGTAACTGCTGATTTGGCAAATTTTTTGGCCACCGGTGAAGAAAAAACACCGGTTTGCCCAAATGATAAACTAATGTGATGGATATGTTAGTACACTCATGGACAAAAAAATTAGCCCACTAAGAAATAATTGCGGGATCGTAACGAAACTTGCAATGAAGGTACATGTCGGGGAGATATGCAAATGATTAGAAATACAGCCTGATTGCGCATTGCGTATAGCCGGTAGAGGGCGTTGAACGTCGTACTCTGTGGAGTATAAAACAGGTAACCAAAGCTTTGTTTGAGAATGATATCCCGGAGCCTCCAGACGCTACTTTAGCCTGCTATGCCGATGATACGGCTATTCTCTGCAGCTCTATAAATCCAAATTAAGCAGTAGAAAAATTACAAAGGGCAATTAACCTAATCAATGAATACTTTAAGGCATGGAAAATTAAAATCAACCCAAATAAATCGCAAGTCGTAAACTTCAGATACAATAGAAAATATGTAACAAGCATAAAAATCGACGACAACCCAGTTCCAAGTTCTGATACAGTAAAGTACTTAGGCGTAATTCTGGACGAAAAATTATTATTTACTCCTCATGTAAATTACATAAAAGAAAAGGCAAGAAAGGCTTTTATGTCTATCTACCCGCTGCTCGGTCGACAATCCAAGTTAAACTTAAATACAAAAAAGATATTATATTTGCAAGCAATCCGGCCTATTTTGTTATATGCAGCTCCGGTATGGGCAGCTACATCAAGAACAAATAGACAAGCTCTGCAAAGGCTCCAAAATAAGTATTTGCGTATTATTACGGATGCGCCTTGGTTTGTTAGAAACTCTACAATACACAATAGTTTGAAAATAAAGCCGCTGGACTCTGAAATACTGGTAGCTTCACATAACTTCTTCTCGAATTGTGATAAACATAGTAATAACGCAGTCAGATCGATTGGAGATTATGATTATACTATAATACAAAGATGTAAAAGGCCACGGACAATACATCATAATGTACAGTGGTGAATGTAAATAATGTAAATACTGTATATAGTATATTTTTTAATTGAATATTTCTTTTCAAATTTCATTTTTTGAGTTAGTATGTTACTTGTATGTTAATATGCTATTGGACTTTGCAAATTTCGTCTTGAACTTACGATTGGACGCTGCAACTAATATGCCTGCCATTCGAAATGCTATCCAAGAAATGCTGTCACCGGATATTATCTAGAGAAAGCTTGGATTCTGTTTTCCACCATGAGATAGCTATCGTTTCGTCACAAGATTTGCCTGAGTTAGATACGCCGTTCCGGAAGTTTCCAGCACTAAAGTGCAGATGTTTTTCCTTTTATCGGATTAGACAAGTTTTCACTTCATTCTAGGATTGTTAAAAGAGATTATGGATGAGTAAAGATCTTCGGATCGAACACTCATGATTTAGGAAGATGACCTATGACCTATGACCTATATTTGTTTGAGAGTGCTGAATCATTTACAAAGGAAGAGCTGAGGTAGACATGTCATTACGCCGTGTTTGAAGACAATATGAGCAGTTGTCGCAGTCTGAGAGGGGGAGAATCGTCGGGATGATGGAAGCTGGGTGGTCAGCTAGGCGAGTAGCTCGTCAATTAGGCCATTCTGATTGTGTTGTGAAGAGGTGTTGGGACCAATGGACCCGAGAGATGTCATGTACACGAAGACCAGGCTCAGGACGTCCTCGACAGACAAGTTGTCGAGAAGACCGCCACATCGTAAGAAATGCACGCGTACAGCCAACTGCTTCATCGGCCGCCATCGGGCACAGGTAGCACTTTCACTAGGGGCCCCTGTGTCTTCTCGAACCATACGACGGCGCCTGGCGGAAGGGCAATTGGTATCGCGGCACTCATTACGTGTGCTGTCCTTGATGCCCACCCATCGACGCCTTCGTTTGGAGTGGTGTCGAGCACGAGGAAACTGGACTGCAGCGGAATGGAACCAGGTCGTCTTTAGCGACGAATCCAGATTCAGTCTCGGCAGTGATGACAATCGTGTTCGTGTGTAGAGAGCCCGTGGTGAACGTCTCAATCCTGCCTTTGCTGTACAGCGACACATCGCTCCCACAGCTGGTGTGATGGTATGGGGTGCCATTGCTTACAATACACGGTCACCCCTAGTATTGTTCCGTGGCACCATGACAGCCCAGCGATATGTTCATGAAATCCTGCAACCACATGTGTTGCCACTCATGCAACGGCTCCCAGGAGCCATTTTTCAACAAGACAATGCTCGGCCTCATACGGCAAGGGTGTCACAAGACTGTCTCCGCACTGTTACTACACTTCCTTGGCCTTCCCGATCCCCAGATTTGTCTCCAATCAAGCATATCTGGGATCATTTGGGACGACGAGTTGGGCATCCCACGAGTTTGAATGAACTAGAGGCAAGGTTACAGCAACTATGGAACGAAATGTCTCAAGACATCATACAGAACTTGTATGACTCAATGCCCGATCGTATCGCATCGTGCATTCGCGCTAGAGGGGGTCCAACGGAGTATTAACTCCTCCGTTCTTTTGCCTTTTTCTCTGAAATAAATTATCCTTTTTCTTTGATTTCCTTATCATTTACTTATAACAAAGCAGTCATTACGTATGTAAAACTTCGTTTCATTTTGACGACTCTTTCTTGGTGCGCTAATTTTTTTGTCCATGAGTGTATTTAGAGAAAGTTGTAGGGTCTTCAGGTTTTGTAAAGTAAAATTTTAAATGTCTTCATAATGGTGAAAAGTTTGAAATTTGTTGTGTTTATGTATAATGTATACAAAATTTTTATATTTTAAAATCCCTTCCCTAAAAATATAATTATGGAGATTATAAAAAATAAATTATGGTAATTTTAATTTTAAAAAAAGTCACTATTATGACAATTTTAAAGCAAAATTTTTCTTTTTTCTTATTATAGGGTAAATTTAATTATATTTTTCCAAAATTTAAAAAGACTTTAACTTGACAAGTTAGTTGTCCTCGGTTTCTGTTTTAATTTTGTATAATGCTGTATTTTTATCAAGTAATATGAAACATTTTTTAAACAAAAAACCTTGACAATTGTACAATGCTAAAAACCAGTTACCTTGTTTAAGGAACGGAGATTTTTTGATCTATTGTACTTAAGCACCCCCCAACTATCAGCAAGATGGTACGCTGATTTTGTTAGAGAGGAGTTGCCAGATGAAACGTCAAAATATTCTTGTTTTATTCAATATTGCATTATATTATTATGTTTTTACATTGAATTTTCTGTTGTATTAAGTATGTGTATATACAACAGGAAGAAATCACTCGAGTAATCATATGTTCTGTATTATGGTGAAAATTATTTGCATTAACAAAAATTGGAAAGACCTTTTTTTTTAACATTTACTTTGAGAAAGAATTTGAACTTTTACATTGTAGAACTATTTTCATCAAGAACTTTACAAAATTTCATTCTACATTCTTATTTCCGGACTTTAAAATATGCAATTGATTTTAAAGACTATACTGTTTAAATTATTGAATTCTAAATTTTACGACCTTCAGTGAAATATCAAATTGAGTCAAAATATCAGTCAAAATTCTAGGACGATAATTTTTTGTTTAAAAGTTGATGTTTTGTATTTTCCAAATTATATCTCACAATTTTCTGTTCTAAGGCTTTTTTTTGTAGGGGATAATATGTAAGATATAACAAATACGATAGCTGTAAAAAACAATTGACGACCTCAAAATTAACATTCTAAATTTGGTGCTCTCCCCCTAAATTTATCCTTTCTCCCAAGTTCGAGATCATTCCAAATTTCGTAACGTTTTAATGCAGATACATCCTGCCCAATCAAATAATTGTAAACCAAAACTTTCTCTAACTCGAACTAAAATCATCACTTCCTCCGTTCTTCCTTTGAACTACTGCGTTCTCTTTCGCCTTTTCGCCTGCGTGCTGACAGCTTGTCGTTCAGCCTCTACTAGCTATTCGCCTTTAATTAAAATGCAACTGCATATTTAAAATTATGGGGCACGTTTAGCACCCCTAGTCTTCTACAGTTATGTATTAAGAAATTCGTCATTCAAGAATAAATGATGTTTAACTATGCTGTTCCTGCTTCTAAAATTCCACACAATCATCCATTACGGCATAATGTCCAGACATCTACGCAATAGTTTTTTTCGACGATGACTAAGCGTGAGTTGCTTTTCTCTTTCACCAAAACAATATATATATATATATATATATATATAATTTATATATGTGTGTGTAAGATAAAAAAATATGTAACTAACAATTATAATTTAAACTAACGGCAACTCTTTAATATTCCCTCTCAATTCTAAAAAATCGTAATAATTTCTCTAGATTGCTTCATTTCTAAATCAACCCATCTTGCATGGTCTGCGCAACGTAGACGACGTAGTTATTTCGGAACCTAAACTCTGACAATTCAAACCTTAAACCAAAATCTTTCTCTTAACAGACTGCCATATTATATAAAAGTGCACTTTGTAGCTCTGTTGCAGCTTGGACGCTGTGCTTTGTCATGCTGCTAACTACGCCGTTATTTAAAATGTGATACTCTGAATAAAATTGTGGTGTGCGTATTGTGTTCATGATCATGTGTATTAAAAAATATGGTTTTGATAATTATTTCGTGTCCAGCAATAAAGATTATGCTCAGTTCGGCTACGTCTGTCTATAAGTCTTTCCTTCGAGTGTCATCTTTCTAATTATGCAGCAGTCGCTCTAAGTTTTTATCTCAATTGAGTCGATCAGGATGTGTACCTGTGCTTCAGAGAAATTTTATCATAGAAATTCCGGCTTCGATTGTCGAAGAGATTTAGTTAATGCCTTCATGTGCTAACTTTCAAGATGCCTACGGCTCCATCATTCTATGTGCGTAGCGAGGAATCAGCAAGTCGTTTACACTGAATCGTACCAAAACAAGTGGTGGTGTTGAAGTGATATTAAATTTCAGTTTTCTTTCATCAAGTAAATTGAGTTTTAAAATAACTTTGCATTTATAAGTAATTGTTTTGTTTTATGATTTATTGATGGTAATATTTTGCTTAAACCATTTTAAGATGAAAGCTAATAATTTAAATTTTTATGATTTATTTAAAATGTAGTCTCGTATATTTGAATTTAAAAAAAATTAGTGAATTTGACAAGAATTAGGTAAAGAATTTGAAGGTTTTACTTAGGGAAGGTTCCTCATACTATTAATATTTTTGTTCTATTGTTTAAATTTCTCGGAATTTATATTTTTGAATTTTTGCTGTATTTTAGGAATGAAATTATTGTTTGAAAATTTTAAATTGTAGGTATTTCTTTAATGTCTTCAAGATAAATGTTGACATTATGAAACAGTAACTGCTGATTTGGCAAATTTTTTGGCCACCGTTGAAGAAGAAACACCGGTCTGCCCAAATGATAAACCAGTGTGACGGATATGTTAGTATTTAGAGAAAGTTGTGAGGTCTTCAGGTTTTGTAAAGTATAAGTAAAATTTTAAATGTCTTAATAATGGCGAAAAGTTTGAAATTTGTGCTAAAATGTTTAAATGTTTAAAGTTTTAAATGTTTAAATTGAAAAATCCATTCTTCGAAATTTAATCCAGCATATTCGGGGATTTAATAAATACAACGTAATTCAACAGCAATATGAAAATGTGAAAAAAAATCGAGATTTGCTGCGAGTGTTTAAAACTGCAACCTAGTACCAACCGTTCAAAACTAATCCAGCTTTTGTTTAGAGTAAAATGGCAAGCGTTTTCAGAGTGCCAACGTTTCAAATCCTTCTAGTGCTTTGAAAGTCACTAAACTGCTATGGAAAGTATAGGAATAAATTAGGATCTTTTTTCCCCAGTACGGGATTGGAGGAAATTAATGCTTGAACTGTGTGCTAGATTATTATTGCCTTTCTGCTTTCTCCAATCGTAATGATATTATCAATAATCAATATCAAGTACTGATGCGTGAGTAATAGGAATTAGAACTGAAATTTCTCCATGCAAACGCGTTCTCAAGCAAAAACGTCCTTGATCAAACCCGAAACTGCTTCCATAAACGCAGACAAATTTCATTTTCCAATTTTTCATAGTCAGGGCTCTGATTTTCCGATTAATAAGTATTTTTTATTTTTGAAAAAAAAGTGTGAAAAAAAAGTGTTACTGACAAGTACAAACTGCTGTTATTCCAAGAATTCTTAAGGGGTGAAGCCCTATCTTTTAACATCAGAGAGTGTGTCGATATTAATAACTGGGCAGTTCTTACAGGCAAATTTTTAACCTATTTTTCAAGTTCCGAAAATATTATCTTTAATGATTTTGTAGCTGTCACCTATTCAAATTTAATGATATTGACAAGTACTTTAGACAAAAGTTGTGTTTTTCATCTAGCTTAAAATTAAATAATAAAACTTTAACTGAAGTCTTAAATCAAGAGCTGCAAGATCAATAAAGGATGTTGCTAACTGTCCAGAACATTAATTCGTTGCAAGAGTGGATTTCTTTAGCACTTAAGCTATTTCCTACCTCAAGTTCTCAAGGAGAATCACAGAATACTAATAATATACCTAGGTTTTTCGGCTCCCAGGCAAAATTTAAAACAAAATTTTTTCAGACTAGATATCGTACTCCAAGGCCATTTTACCTTGGGCAGTATGTACCTCAAAATCAGACCGGGGCAAGGAATTTCAACCATAACGAATGCCCTATCCATGTCAGCTATATCCCGCTTTAAATTATCATACACCTTTCCAAAAAACTTTATCTAAAAAGCGACAGTATTTTAAAGTAAGTGTTCAAATAGGAAAAAAAAATCTTCGTACTATAATTGACACGAGCAGCCAAATAAATGTTATTTCTGAAACTGCCTTAAGCTGTATTAATGCACAAATTCAAATTATTGAGAACAACCCTAAAACAAAATTGCTATCTGGAGGTCTTTCTGTGACCAAAGTAATTACATTATCATGTAAAATAGGCAGACTTGCTAAAAATATAGTATTTTTTGTTGTCAATTCTAGTCTAACATATTTATTATTACCATCATCTTGTGTTGTTTTTTTAAATTGTCATTGTGTGTGAACAGAGACGTAAGACTCAAGAAGGGTTAACTATCCTTTATTTCTCAAAATAAGGATGACACAGTCAGCTCCTGACTTGGAGCGTACAGCAAAGCCTCCCCTTGGGCTTTAACTCAAATTAATATGAAATTAAACTTAACTAAAGCTTAACTAAAAGATATAGCCGAAGCTATCAGGATTCTAAGTAGTTGACCCCTAAATCTCAATTATGCCGGCGAAGCTAATAAAGGGCCTAAAGTACGGCGAGCGTAGCAATAGCTTAGAGAGAGAGAACTAGCCAAATGCAAACGCGCGCTAATCAGGAACTCAGGCTCTCTCTAACGAAGTCAGTGAAACATCGACTTAAATACTATTCTTACTCATTTGCATTAATCTCGTTTCTGAAAACACATTCTGGTAGGAAATTGTAAGCTGAAGCTAGAAGGTATAGGAAAGCTGCATAAACTTAAAATAACTGTTATAAAATTAGGATAAACATTACATCTTTAATAGCTATGAAGTATATCAGTTTAAACATGTGATACATAAAGTTATTCAGTTAGATAAACTTTTCTAATCTAATCATATTGAAAAGCTAATCATTTCTAAGCTAATCATATTGAAAATAATGAAACTGTTAATGACCAGTTGCAACAATTATTAGGTAACTACAATCATATATTTGCTAAAAACAAGTATGATGTATGACGTATCAACATTGAACCTCCACGAATGATTTTTAACTTCAGACTTAACCTATAACTTGTACACCATATAGAGCATCTCCTAAAGATAATAGTGAAATCAAGAAACAAATAGACGAATTGTTAAAAGCAGGTATAATTAAACCTTCATTCAGTCCTTATGCTGACCCTGTAGCTTTAGCTTACAAAAGAGATGAAAAGACAAAAACCAGATTGTGTAATGACTATCAACCAAATTACTAAAACAGATTGTGAACCCGCACCTAGAATAAATGCTGTATTCAAAAATATTTTCCACGGTACACTTAGCATCAGGTTATTGGCATATAAAATTAAATGAAAAAAATACTGAAAAAGTAGCATTTACCACTAAGTTTGGCCTTTATGAATTCAATAGCTTATCTTTTGGCTGGAAAAATTCCCCAGCTGTTTTCCAAACAGCCCTAAGACATATTTTAAACAAATATCAGATTCAGTTTGCCTTAAATTATTTTGATAATATTATCGTATTTTCTCCCAATTTTGACGACTATCTAAAACATCTTAAGATAATATTTGAAGTATGTGAAAAAGAGAATATAAAATTAAAACAATCTAAGTGTAACATTTGCTAAAGAAAAGAGAAATTTTCTAGGATATGAAGTTCAAGCAAGAATATATCAGCCTAGTAATGCAAATATTGAAGTTATTAAAAAATTATAGCCCCCTAAAAATTTTAAAGGATTATAAAGATTTCTAGGAAGTATTAATGTATATCATAAATTTATTCAAAATTATGCCAAAATTAGAGGCCCTTTAACAAATTTACTTAAAAAAATATGCTTCTTATAAACGGACAACTGAATTTCAAATAGTTTTTCAAAATTTAAAAGATGCATTAATTTCTAGACCCATTTTAACTTTATTAAATCTGAAATACCCTTGTCATATATTTGTAGATGTATCTAAAGAAGCTTTTGATGCAGTTTTGAACCAAAAGCACCCAGACGGTAGTTTACATCCAATTGCTTTCCCTTCCTGAAAATTAAGGTCTTAGGAGCAAAATCATGCAATTACTAAAGTAGAGTGTTTAGCCATTCTTGATGCCATAGATAAATTTTATTATTATTTGCATGATAGTCAGTTTACTGTACATACTGAGCATGCTGCCCTAGTTTCGCTTTAGCCCAGTTCACACTTAAGCCCAGTTCACACCCACGCGGTCACGCGTTTGGGCGGAAAGCGTTGACCAATCAAAAGCGAGCTCAGAGGCGGCATTTTCCGGACTATCGGAGAACGCTTGAGTTGACTTAACTTCAACTTTTCGACGCTTAAGGCGTCAGTTTCAGGCATCTCCTTTCAAACGTCCAGTTTATACCACGGTTTTTAAATGATTGCACTTTCGAAAATTCTTCTTAAGGAAAAAAAAAGTTAAAAGGACTAATCTTAATAAAAATTTCAGATAATGATAAAAAAATGCATATGCTAATAGAATAAGTAGCTTTATAAATTATTTAAAGGAAACTTCTCAAGTTTATTAGCAGTAATAAACCTTGATAATCAGCCATAAATTATATATAGTTGAGCATTTTTACAGAATAATCTAATGCAATAGATTGTTGCGAGAAAATAGAGATGGATTTCGAAGTTCCAGATTTTGAATTTTTCTTAAAATATATCTACATCAATTTAAGGTTGCTATTGTTGCCTAGTGGATAAAACGTTGGCTTCTTGAGTTAAAGATTTTGGATTCTAGTGTCACCAGGAGTGGTGTTGTAATGGTATTTTTAAAAAAGTATTTACAGAAAATATTATCGCTAGTTTCAGAGTAGTCCAGCTGCTTCTTCAGTTTCCTGAAGCTGAAGTGTGAAAACCATACTTACGCGTAAGATACCTTAGGGTGGAGGTAGCACGCTCAAGTCGAAGAATCAACGGGTACTAGCAAATTGTATTGCAGGTTCGAATCTAGCTTTTTCCTACCTTTGATGATGATACAAATACACCACTTTTTTTTAATATCTACCGCGACTTTGGGGGGGGGGGCACAAGAAGCTTGCATTTATATTTCCTTTCATTTCATTCATCATT
>KK112562.1:25167-50852 GCA_000611955.2 Stegodyphus mimosarum | reverse complement strand
TTTTTTTTTTTTTTTTTGACAACGAGTCTTTGGGTATAATTCATTAAGATGATCTGATTCTGTTTCGGCTGACACTAGACTAGCAAAAGCGATACTGGTATTAGTATAAAGTTGCTGTTTCATCTAATTAAAAAATCTAGTGAGTTCTGAATTTTAAACGAGTGGGGACGAGTAAATCATTTGTTTAAAAAAATTAAGAAAACTGTTATTTATGCAGAAAAGGAGGTCGCTAGTATGTAGCTGATTTTATGGAATACTTCTATGCATTTTAATGGCTTCATGTTTGTTTTTCTGAACATGCATGACTACTTTTCGAACAATTTATATATTAACTTAACCAGAGGTTTAATTTTGATGATAATTTTTCATTAATTTAAGGAACCTTTGCATGAGCATTAGCAAATTTGCTAATTGTGGAATTCAATTTTTAACGCAGAAAACGAAGTATTACATAAAATGAATTTGCTTCAACAAATTTTAGATAAAAGCGACCTTATAAAATGAACCTTTAGATAGTGGCTGTTCATTAATATATGAATGACTAATTGAAGTAATTACTGTTGCATTTAAGGTAAAAAATATGTACATGAGGCAGAAACTAAAATATTTTTTTTAAAGTTGCTGTTGTTTATTAACTTAAAAATAACTGCTTTTTTTAAGTGTGATATTTAATTTAGTAATCCTGTAAATCCTACATATATTTAAACAGAATATACTTTTTTATTGCATTATTTAAACCAATTAAGGGAAGTTAATTTAAGGAAGCATTTAAGGGAAGTTCATACATCATGCATAAACATTTATGGTATTCTACTCCATGAAAAATTTACTGTCCAAAATAGAATCATGAAATTAGGATTTTTTAATTATCATTCAACAAAATTCATAAATAAATTAAATTAAATATATGCAGCGTTAGATATATACAACGATCCTTTTCTGGGATATCCTATTCCTGTCGTCCAAACGATTCTTTTCTGCGATATTCTGACAAAAATTAGTGTTCTGCTTTTGAATAAATGAGGCTAGAAATTCGACGAATTTTGAGGTGTCATGCGAAAGTAATTAAAAGAAATTTCGTTTCGTTCAAGCACATTTCTTCAATTGCATTATTTGCATCTCCTTACTTCAGTCATCTCTCACATATTAATATAAATCACTGCATTCTGCTTCTCTTACACAAAGCAAGAAGTAAAATAAGTTTTAATCGAACAGAACTTAAATCCATTTTCATTAAAAAATGTAATTGTAAAAAGTCAAAATACCACACAAAAATTTAACGTTTGTCCCCAAGTTTCCGATACGAAGAGCCATCTAGGGCGGGCAGGACAACTTTTAAAGCGAAAGTTGCCGCGCTAGTGTGAACTGACGTACGCGGAAAGCGTTTTTTTCCGCGTTGCCGCTTTTCGTCTCAACGGACCAGTGTGAACGCAGCTTTAAACATCCTATAGTTAGATTATTCAGATGGTCATTAAAATTATCCATTTATGACTTTCTACCAATACCAAAGGTTCCACCAATATTGAAGCTGATATGTTAACTAGAAATCCTATTTGTCAAAATTTGAGTTTGCAAGTCAATTTATTATCATTAGAAGAAATTAACGTGCATCAAAATTTGGATAACATATGCAATCCTAAGTATAAGAAAATTAATTATGTATTAGCTATTAAGAAACAAGAATTATATAAAATTGTAATACCAATAGCTCTTCATACTAAAGTGCTTAAAAAAGCTCATATTCAATTTGGTAATATTGGTGTGTCTTCAATGCTAAATTTATTATCCCCACAATATTATTGGGCAGGAATTTTTCAAGATATTAAAAATTATTGTAAGCAGTGTGAACTATGTCAGTTTAATAAGAAAAACAAACAAAAGAAATTTGGTTTCATGCAAGCCTTACCATCTGTAAGTGAATCTTTTGAATTATTGTCTGTTGATACTGTTGGTGGTTTAAACTACTATAATTCTACTAAGAAATATATTCATATTATTATACATCATGCTACTCGTTATATATGGGCCTTTGCTTCTAAAAGTGTAACTACTGATACCTGCATAAATTGTTTAAGACAAATTTTTCAAATTCAGGTACCAAAGGAAATTTTAAGTGATAGAAATGTTGCTTTTACTTCTTCAAAATTCAAACATTTTTTGAGAAACAATAATGCAAAACAATTATTAACTGCCACTAATAGAACTCAAATTAACAGTAAAATAGAAAGAGTAAATCAAAGTATTATAGGTAGATTAAAATATAAATTGAATTTTTACCAAGGTAATATTGCATAGACTAAATTATTACCTCAAGTGACCGAAGATTAGAATAATACACCCCATTCTGTAACGAAATTCCTAGTACTTTATTTAATGTATGGTAAATTATCTTATTATTCTTTAATTGAAAATCAAGAAATGTACCCACCAATTGAAGAACCCAGGAAAACTGCCCCAAAAATGGTCTGATGATTATCACAATGTATATAAAGAAAGATTACACCCATTATAAACCCAGTCATTTTAAAATAGGTGGTTTAGTAATGTATGAAGAATTTCAATATCCTAATACCCGTAAAATTTCTCCTCCTTTTTCGGGCCCTTTAAATATATTAAAACAATATTCTGAAGTTACTTTTGAAATAGATAAGCCTAATCCTCTTACTAAAAGGAATTCAGAAATTGTCCACTCAACAAGATTTAGACCTTTTAATCAAAGCTAGTGAATTTCAGTTAACTATTAGAAATAGTAGAATCCCTGTTTCTGAACAAAATTAATTTATTTTAGTTTTCCAGATTATGCATCAAAATTTCTTACACTACTATGTTGATCTGATGAAGACTTTGAAACCTAATTTTGATAATTTATTTTCCTGGTTTTGACGTTTCCCAGTTTAGCTTCTTTCTTGTTTTGCCTTTCCTTCTTTCCAGTTTTCTGTTCAAATTTGTTGTGTACTTTCCCCATAGCCCGGAGATGGGGAGAGGAAACGCTCTACCACCACATTTTGAAATTCTGGATTTAATATCAGATTCTCACTCAAAGATGACATATTTTTATTTTTTATCTTACCCGTGTTTTTACACTATGTGTAAACACTCCTTGCATCCTCTCTTTAGAGAGGGTACAAGCAGTGATCGCACACGCTCGCTGTCCCGCTAAAAACACTCCTAACACACCAAAAATTTTATTTTTATTTTGCTAGGAGATTCAGCTATGGCTATTAAACTGACTTGGTTTTTGTCTTTGTTTACCGGTCACAATCCTCTGGCCATAGTTTAGTATAAAAATGCTACCACACATACATGCAACAATTTTTACACAATTTTAAAAATTTCATTTTTCTTATTATAGGATAATGCCCAATTCTATTTTGCAAAATTTAAAAGACTTTTAACTTGATTATACGAGTTACTTGTGTTTAAAGTCAATCTTAATTTTGTATTTTTGTATTCCAATTAATTAAGTATTATGAAAGATTTTAGCAAACTTTGATAATTCTACAATGCTAAAAACTAGTTACCTTTTTTAAGGAATGGAGGTTTTTTGATTCATTGTACCTAAGCATCCCTCAAACATCAGTAACTTGGTACGCTCATTTTGTTTGGAGAAGTCAGGCCAGCTAATCATCAAAGTTGTTCTATTATATTATTACGTTATTGCATTGCATTTGCAACCAAAAGAATTTATTCACTTACTCACAAACTATCTGTGTTATGATTTCAAATTTTCATAACAGTCAAGAACTCTGAGGAACTATTCTGTGGAACTAATATTTTGAAGAACTTTTCATTGGGCATTTTTCTATTATTTTAAAAACAGAGCTTAAGAACTTTCAAAATTATGTTTTTGTCAATTTAATGTCATTTACTTTATTTAGAAATTATAATTTTGTTATAATATTTTAAAATTAGACTTTTAAGTATTTTCTAGTTTACATGTAAGAGAACTTATGAATAATGATGGGGCATGATGAAATGTACAGGCTATGTTCTTGATACCTACGCATGACTTACACATTGTAAATATTGTAAAACTTTCTCTTGCTTCGCTAACGCACCTACGCTTTCTTCTCAAAACCTATTTTCTAGCAAAGCCTTTTCTCTTTAAAGGAGGAAATATGTAAGATAAAAAAGTATGTAAATAGAAATTATAATTTAAACTAACGGTAACCCTTTAATTCTCCCTCTCTATTTTAAAAATCGTAATAACTTCTCTGAATTCGTCATTTCTAGATCAATCCATCTGCATGGCCTGCGCAATGTTGACGACGTAGTTGTTTCGGAACCTAAACTCTGTAAACTGAAACCTTAAACCAAAACTTTTCTCTTAACAGACTGCCATATTAGATAAATGCGCAATTAGCTTGTAGCTCTGTTGCCGTTTGGACGCTGTGCTTTGTCGTTCTGCTAACTACGACGTTATTTAAAATGTGATACTCTGCATAAAATTCTGGTGTGCGTATTGTGTTCATGATCGTGTGCAATAAAAACTACGGTTCCGATCATTAGTTCATGTCCATCAATAAAGATTATGTTCAGTTGGGCTCCGTCTGTACGAGTCTCTCCTCCCCGTGTAATCCTTCTAACTATGCAGCAGTCTCTCCACGTTTTTATCGCATATATATATATATACTAAAAATAATAAAATATTGTGCAAAGACATGAAAGAAATTAAATTTAAAATTAGTCCTATTTTGAAATTTTTTGAAATTTTAATAAAAATATTTCTTTTTGTAAATGAAAAAAAATTATTTGAGTATTTTGAAATTTTAAGAAATTTTGAAAACAATAGAAATACATTAAATACGTAAAAAACGGTAAAGGAATACAGTTAAAAAGCTGATACATCGTTATCAAGAGGCGGTAGATCTGACTTCAGTTCAACACCATTTCCTAGGAAACCACTGTGTTTTTTTTATCCAGAAGTAGCTGATGAACTATTTAAAGTTATATTATTATTATTATTATTATATTATTATTATAGTTCATTCGAAAATTCATCACTCGACTTTAAATCTCTTACCGTAATAGCAGATTTCTTTCTTACCGAAATACCTTGTTTTAAGTTCCAGCATAAGTGGTTGATTACTGTGTTTAATTAATTTAGGCATAGCCCAGAGCTATAAGCCTAATATTGAGTAAGAGCACCCAAAATGTTGAAATTCGAGAGTTTGGTATCCCTCTTGATATATTTGCCCATCCTCTCGAGAGAATCTTAATATCATAAATTTTATATACTTTCGTTCCGCGAACACTACAATCACAAAAATTTCCGTGTGTCACAAGGATCTCTTTTAGGGCCCACACTTTTCAATATTTATATGAATGATGGTCCTCGCATACCCTATACTACACTAGCAGTGTATGTGGATGATACAGCAATCCTTGCTCAAAATGCATGCGTTAGTCCAGTCATCCAACACTTCAAAATCACATACGGGCTTTGGAGACCTGACTTGCTAAATGGAAAATTGAAGTGAATGTGGAAAACTTGCTGCAGCTCTATTTATAAAAAAAATGAAAAAAAGGAAGAAAAGAAAAGAAAATCAGTGGAAATCTCCAGTTCTGTGGTGTTACTCTGTCCTGCCAGTCCGTTATTTTTGGGTGATCCTGATAAATTCTCTCCTATGGGTCCCACATATTACATCTATTATCCAAAATTTCGTACACGTGGAGTTAAACTCTGCCCCTTAATTGCACGAAACAGTGTTCAATCTGTTGATAACAAATTACTCATTTATAAATCCATACTGCGTCCTGTGCTATGTTATGCCTATCCAATCTGGGCCTGCTCATGTAAAACCAACCAAAAGAGGTTTCAAGCTGCCAAAACAATGTCTTACGTCAAATTTCTAACACCCCCATGATACATTCGTAGCAATAGAATTCATGAAGGACTCAAAATTGTTCAATTAAGAGCAGAGTTATTATCACGTGGTGAGAAACCTTTATGAAAGACAAAATAATATAAATAGCTCTGAAATTAAAACTTGTAATGACTTTACAGCAGTGATTCTCAACCTGGGCGATCGAAAACTTACAGTGGGCGATTATTTGACTATACGCTTTTGGGGGGCGATAGTCATTTTGCGTGGGCGAAATCATTTTGAATACCCGCTTTCTGTGATGGGCCGCTGCATTTTTATATTGCGTTGTGAAAGAAGGGAATAAAACATTTTGTAAAACAATATTGTTATCCTTTGGTATTTAATTGCTACAATGTATATTCAGTGTTTTATATGTCTCCCTAAGGGGCAAAATTAATTGGATTGTGAATACAAAGTTGCATCGTACAGTCCGGTATTGCAATCCCTAGTGCGCATGTCTTAGATTCGCTTTGCGTGTGCAACGATTTCAATCATTTAGTCGAGCAGTCAGTAATGAGTATTATTAAATTTGAATTTTAATGTGATCTGTTGTGCTCTCGCCATATATGATATTTGCATTATTTTTAAAACAAACGTATTTCATTTTGTTCCGTATATCATAGGTAAGTTAATTATTACTTATAGGAGAGAGTTGCCATATGCATACTGGTCACCTAATGCGTATTAGGTCATTTATTTCCAAACAAAGGCTTTATATTGTAAGTTCTAATTAAATCGATAAAGTAGGAACAAAATTCCGTTACAATAATTGCTTTGTTGTGAATTATAAGAGATTGAAGAAATCAGGTGAGTTTTCTGAGCTTCCTTTATAAGATATTGTTACGAATTTCACATTTATTTGGCTATTTATTTACAATTGTAATTAGATTTGCTTCATGTTGCCTTAGCAACGCAGACGATTTTTGAAGAGAAAGCTACGTCGAAAAAAAATAACAATAAAAATAAAAGAGCGCGTGCATTTAGTGCTTAATAAATAAATATCTCGTAATTACTGTTGCCATCCAGAAAAATCTAGAAAGATCGAGATTGTTCTACTGATAATTAAAAAGCTTATAAAAGCCGAGGTGAAACAGTTCATCTCAGTTGTTGTTGCTGTTATACTTGTAGCTGTAAAAAGCGAACTGCTGTTTGTTTACTTAATGCTGTATTGATTGTAACGATTTAGCTGTGAGATAGAACTATTTTATCTGTTTTGAACTGTGGAAAGAATAAATTTTTGTTAACTTTTTACGACTTGTGCATTCAATATATTACGAACCCGTACGCACGTAACAATTTTTGGTGCCAGAAGTGGGATTATTTTGAATGCCATTAACTAGAGCAATGGAAGAACAATTAAGGAAATTTATGGCAGCCTTTGCTGCATTTAAAGAAGAATTTAAAGCTGGCCAAGATTCCGTGAAAGAAGAGATGAAATCCATTAAAGAGGACATGAAAGTTGGTCAAGAATCAGTTAAAGAGGAGATGAAAGCTGGTCAAGAATCAGTTAAAGAGGAGATGAAAGCTGGTCAAGCATCTGTTAAGGAAGAAATGAAGGCTGTTAAGGCAGAAATGAAAGTTGGTCAAGAGGAAATAAAAAGGGAAATCACCTGCATAATAGAAAACAAATTTGAATGTATAGAAAACAGAACTGACACGGTTGAAAACAGAGTTTGAGAAATTGAAGAAAGGGTTTCTGCCGTTCAACACCAAATCGAACAACAAATTGAGGACAAAGTTTCTGCAGTTGCCAAAGAAGTTGATACCTTGAAGAAATTCGTAGCGACAGCAGGAAGCAATTCGGATACTTTTAAATTTCTAGCCATGCCTGCGCATCCCTCTCTGAAGCTATCGACATATGATGGGAAGACCTCCTGGCAAGTGTATAAGACACAATTTTCTATAGTTGCGGAAGCAAATGGATGGGATTCCCAAGCTAAGGCCTGTCACCTTGCGGCTTCTCTGAGAGCAGACGCAGCGGACATCCTTCAAACTCTTCCCGAAAACAAAAGGCTAGATTTCGAAGCTCTGTCCGGTGCTTTAGAGCTGCGTTTTGGAGAGAAGTGTTTAAAAGATTACAGCAGGCTGCAGTTAAAATCCCGTCAACAGAAGCCTACGGAAACACTCCAGGAGCTCGCCACGGATGTTGAAAGGCTGTCCCACCTCGCCTTTTCGGAGTGCCCGACAGAAACAAGAGAAATCCTGTCCCTGCAATACTTCATCGACGGCATCCGGGATCCTGAAATACAGAAAGCACTGCGAATGGCTGATGTGAAGGACTTAAAAAGTGCTCTGGTGTATGCCATGAAATTCGAGGCAGCACAGCAAGCCACTCGTAGAGACCGCCACCCAATCAGAGCTGCTCACATACAAGAACCAGTGGATCCAATGACTGCTCGCCTAGACGATTTAACCAGAAAGGTGAATGCTTTGACACGGAATACTGGTGACAAGAAACCGTTCGTAAAGTGCTGGAACTGCGGTGCTGAAGGGCACATTCGAAGAAACTGCAGAACACCCCAGGGCACGGATGTTAAGACCGCGCCTCTCAAGAAGGAGGGAAACTAATTCGTGGCCATCTCGCGGGGCGGAGGTTGCCAGATAATGAAAAGCCCCAGTTTAAAGCGCTTCAGATTTCTGCAGTGAGTGGCGGCAATAACGGAATTTTCATCATGGGACAAATCAATGGAATTCCTTGTAACATGACGATCGACACGGGAGCCAATGTTACCATCATTCGAAAAGATTTGGCTCAACAACTCGAAGGTAAACTTATCTGGACGCCGCCCTGCGTTACCCTCCAGACTGTGTCCGGGGAGAAGATCGATATAGAGGGGAAATTAAACGTTAACATCACGTTTGGAAGTGCCACTTACCATCACACGGCCTATGTAGCAGAAATTACAGACCCTTGCATACTCGGATTGGACTTTTTAAGGAAACACAATTTTTCCTTGGACTTTAAAAATAACGAACTGCATTCTGCCTCTGAAGACATAACTTTATTCGAAATTAATGATGAAGGAGTGAAATCTATCCACAAAATAATAGCTCAAGACGATATCACAATACCGGCAAGAACAGAAATTTTACTTCCTGGATCCATAGCCGAAAATAGAAATTTCCGCTACGGCGTCATGGAATATCCCAAGAATTGTAATAGCCCTAAAGGAGTATTAATAGCCTCAGCACTCGTCGACCTATCAGGGACCGTTATCCCGGTGAGAGTTGCCAATGTAACTGATAAGGCGAGGGTTATTAAGAAAGGTGAAGTGGTTGCAGAATGTACCCCAGTAACCAGCGTTGAAAGAAAAAGTAACATCTCAAAACCCGTGTCTTCCGACAACATTATATCGGAGTTACTGCAGAATGCGCAATTAAACGATGAAGAAAAGAATGCTGCCGAGCGTGTTATTAAAGATCTTCAAGATGTTTTCTCCCGTTCGTCTTCTGACGTTGGTCGAACCAGTTTGACTCAACATAGAATCGATACTGGTGATCATCCACCAATCAAGCAACATCCAAGACGTCTGCCGATTGCGAAACAGGAAGAGGTACGAGCACTTTTAAAGGACATGCAAGAAAGCAATGTCATCGAGCCTTCAGCAAGTCCCTGGGCATCTCCCATCGTCCTGGTGAAGAAGAAAGACGGGTCAACTAGATTTTGCGTTGATTATCGCCGGTTGAACGAGGTTACGAAGAAAGACAGTTACCCTCTTCCTAGAATTGACGATATTCTGGATACTCTTTCTGGAAGCAAGTGGTTCTCGACACTTGATTTAAAGAGTGGATATTGGCAGGTAGAAATACATCCTGATGACCGAGAAAAGACGGCATTTACTACAGGACAAGGACTTTGGCAGTTCAAGGTGATGCCGTTTGGACTATGTAATGCGCCAGCTACATTCGAACGTCTAATGGAGACTGTTTTAAAAGGTCTTTCATACGAAGCCTGTCTGATATACCTGGATGACATCATCATCATCGGGAAGAGTTTCGAAGAAAATTTGGAAAATCTTAGAAAGGTGCTTCAGAACCAATCTGAAAGAAAGAAAAAATGAAAGAAGCCAATCTAAAGTTGAGTCCAGCTAAATGCAAATTATTCAGACAGGAAGTGACTTACCTCGGACATGTCATCTCTGCTGAAGGCGTGCGCACGGATCCTGAAAAAGTGTCAGCAGTTAAAGACTGGAGACGTCCCGAAAATGTCCACCAGCTGAGAAGCTTTCTAGGGCTTTGTACCTACTATAGGAGATTCATGAAGGATTTTTCATCCATTGCGAGACCCCTTCACAAGCTGACAGAGAGCAAGCAAAAGTTCGTGTGGACAAAAGAATGTGAGGATGCATTTAAGAACCTGAAGGAAGCCTTAACATCTGCTCCAATCCTGACGTATCCTCAGCTCGACAGACCATTTATTCTCGACACGGATGCGAGTAATGAAAGTGTCGGCGCTGTTCTGTCCCAAGAAATAGAGGGCCAAGAACGTGTAGTAGCTTACTGGAGCAAGTGCCTATCTAAACCGGAGAGGAATTACTGTGTCACCAGGAAAGAGTTGCTCGCCATAGTCAAAGCCGTAGAACATTTCCATCATTATCTATACGGCAGAAAATTCCTGCTCCGCACAGATCATGCATCATTGGCCTGGCTTTTAAATTTCAAGAATCCTGAGGGTCAGATAGCCAGGTGGATACAGAGACTCCAGGAATATGACATCACTATCCGTCATCGCAAGGGACAGTCGCACGGAAACGCTGACGCCTTGTCTAGAAGACCTTGCCCAGAAAACTGCCGATATTGTTCCAGGGTCGAAGCTAAATACCAACTGGTTAATCCAGTCGCACGGCAAATTACAGCATCAACATTGGCTGATCCAGATCCATGGACTGACAAGGAAATCAGGAAAGACCAGCTACAAGACCGTGATATTAAACCCATAATTGAGTTAATGGAGACCTCAAACAGAAAACCTACTTGGCAGGATATTTCGAGCTATAGTCCCACGACAAAACAATATTGGGCTCTCTGGGACTCACTCCATATTCGAAACGGCGTCTTGTACCGAAAATTCGAATCGGATGATGGAAAAACATTCCGATGGCAGCTGGTACTCCCAAGATCCCGAATCCCGGACGTCCTTAAAGAACTACATAGCAGCCCTGCAGGAGGTCACTTCGGAATAATGAAGACCTTGCAGAGAGTTCGGGAGCGTTTCTACTGGAATAATGCAAAGGATGACGTGCAAAAGTGGTGCCGAACTTGCGATGCCTGTGTAAGTCGGAAAGGACCGAAGAAACGCAGCCGGGGGAAGCTGCAACGTTACAATGTAGGAGCACCTTTTGAACGTATCGCCTTTGACATCTTAGGACCTCTGCCACGAACTGCTGATGGCAACAAATACATCCTCGTTGCCATTGATTACTTCACCAAGTGGCCTGAAGCGTATCCTATTCCTGATCAAGAGGCTGTCACAGTAGCAGAGATGATGATACAGCACTGGATTTCCAGATTCGGAGTGCCTCTTCAGTTACATTCCGATCAGGGAAGGAATTTTACCTCGGCTGTAGTCAAGGAACTCTGCAAGCTACTCGGCATTGACAAAACCCAAACGACGCCTTTACATCCCCAGTCGGACGGTATGGTAGAGAGGTTTAATCGAACCATCCTCAATAACCTCTCATTAGTGGTTTCCAGAAACCAACAGGACTGGGACAAGAAGTTGCCACTATTTTTACTGGCTTACCGCAGTGCTGTCCACGAGACTACCGGCTATTCCCCATCTCAGATGCTCTTCGGTCGTGACCTTCGTCTGCCATGTGATCTTTTGTTTGGTCGCCCTCCAGATGCGCCTTCATCGCCTGAGGAATACATTCAAGACCTCCAGGCCCGGTTTGAAGTGATGCACAACTTTGCACGAGAGCGAGTCAACTTGGCGACGGAGAAGATGAAGACCCGCTACGACACGAGAGCTACTGGACATCGTTTCAACGAAGGAGACAAGGTGTGGTTATGGAATCCGACTCGTCGAAAAGGACTTTCTCCGAAACTACAATCACCTTGGGATGGTCCTTACACAGTCCTAAACAGGCTGAACGACGTCGTGGTTCGGATCCGTAAGTCATCGAACTCTAAACCTAAAGTCGTTCATTACGACAGGTTAGTTCATTACTATGGCCATAGTACGTAGTGTATATAGTTGTAAATAATAATGTACATAGTATAAGACCATGGTCCTATTTGTATTTAGTATTTGATTTGTATTTGTTAAGTAGTAGTATTTGATAAGTATTTGTGTTTAATAGCATTTGTATTTGATAGTATTTGTACTTAGTATTTGAATTGTATTTCGCGTTGGATAGAATTTAATTTGCTGAAAGTCACTTATTTTAATTATTGTTTATTTTGTTATTATAAAGTAATGTTTATTATAGCACTGATGCTTTAGTTGTAAGTTTGGCTTCCTGTCCAGGGATTGTACTGCCCGGGACGTGCAGTCCTTGGGAAGGGGGCAATGTTACGAATTTCACATTTATTTGGCTATTTATTTAGAATTGTAATTAGATTTGCTTCATGTTGCCTTAGCAACGCAGACGATTTTTGAAGAGAAAGCTACGTCGAAAAAAAAAAAAACAATAAAAATAAAAGAGCGCGTGCATTTAATGCTTAATAAATAAATATCTCGTAATTACTGTTGCCATCCAGAAAAGTCTAGAAAAATCGAGATTGTTCTACTGATAATTAAAAAGCTTATAAAAGCCGAGGTGAAACAGCTCATCTCAGTTGTTGTTGTTGCTGTTATACTTGTAGCTGTAAAAAGCGAACTGCTGTTTGTTTACTTAATGCTGTATTGATTGTAACGATTTCGCTGTGAGATAGAACTATTTTATCTGTTTTGAACTGAATTTTTGCTAAACGTTTGAGATATTGTGATATTGTGCGAAGATTTGTGAAGAAATATTTCAGCATTTTAATTTATTTCTTGTGGAAAGAATAAATTTTTGTTAACTTTTTACGACTTGTGCATTCAATATATTACGAACCTGTACGCACGTAACAATATATTTTTGTGAATAAAATGGTTTACTTACATATAAACTTATTCAAGAAGTTATATTTTCATATAGATACGCTTTAGGATACCGGTATCCGAAAGCATACTGTATGCATTGTCTTGGAAAAATGATTATATCACAAATATTTATCAATAATAATTAAAAAATTGTGGTCAATTAGCAACTTCGGTAGTTATAGATTGGTTTCAAATTATAATATTCCTATAAATTATTACTAAATAATATATAAATCACATTTGAAATTAAGTGGTACGCATATGGCAGTTCTCCTATACCCATTGAGTAAATAAATATTTTCAATTTTACTTATTTTTTACATATTTAAAACTGATTTTTTTTTAAATTTGAATTATAGATCATTCTCTAAAAATGTCCCAGAAAAAGAAATGCCGGCAATATTCTGTTGAATATGTAAAGTTTGATTTTATTTCTTCGCCACAAAATAGCCAACTTCCAATGTGTTTGCTGTGCAATCAGGTATTTTCTAATGAAGCAATCCCGGATAATCCCGGATGATTGAACATTTAAAAAGAAAACATCCCGACAAGCAGGACAAAGACATTGAATATTTCGAAAATTTAAAAACGATGTTTACCAAAAGAAATAAAATAATCAATGTATTCAAAACAGCAACCACAAATATAAATAAGGGATTGGAGGTGTCATATAAGATTTCACGTATAATAGCTTAAAATGCGAAACCTCATAATACTGATGAGAAATTATTATTACCGGTTATAAAGGAAGTTCTTACCATGACTTCAGCAGATCCAGCCAATATTTTGTCAATGATTCCATTAAGTAATGATACCATATCAAGAAGGATTAATGAAATGGCCAATGATGTTGAAAATCAACTAACTGTGGATCTCTAAACACGACAGTTCACTATACAGTTGGATGAGAGTAGTGTACGGGATAGTGATGCAATATTAATGGCTTATGCTAGGTACATAAAGGATTCAAAAATCATCGAAGAAATGTTATTCTGCAGACATTTAGTCACTGATACGAAAGGCACATCAAAATATGAATGTTTTAAAACGTATTTTGATGAAAAACAAATTCCTTTGAAAAATATATTGGCCTGTGCAACGGATGGTGCTCCTTCGATGGTAGGACGTCATCGTGGTTTTATAACCATGTTGAAGGAAGAAAATCCAAATATCTTTACAATTCATTGTATAATTCATAGGCAACACTTGGTTGCCAAATCCATTGGCGGGAGATTACATGAAACAATGAATTTAGTAAAATCAATAATTAAAAAAATAAAAGCACACCCACTTAATGATAGATTATTTCGGCAACTTTGCCATGAAAATGATGAAGAATATGAGCGCCTATTATTGCACACGGAGGTCAGGTGGCTATCTAAAGGAAGTTGCCTCAGAAGAATGTTCAACCTATTTGATACAGTCATTAGTTATTTAGAATCAACAAATTATAATTTTCCAATGGAGATATTTGTTTTAAAGAGTGACATACCTTATTTGGCAGATATATATGCAAAAATAAATGAATTACTTTTGAAACTGCAAGGAAACAATGTGACCATAATTAAAGCGAAAAGTTTAATTATTGGTTTTATAAATAAATTAAGTCTATAAAAATAACATGGGTAGAAAAGATTTTTCTTTATTTCCCTGCTTAAGTAATATAATTGTACAGGACGAAAATATTGCAGTTTATTGTAAGCATTTGGAAAACCTAATTGTAGATGTGAAACTTCGGTTTAAAGATGTTGAAAATATTCAAATTCCTGATTGGGTTATTAATGCATTTAATGCTGATCCTACTAATGCTCCTTCGCACATTCAAGAAATATTAATAGATTTGCAGGAGAATGTAGAAGCGAAACATTCATTTGAACATAGTACTTTAGAAGAATTTTGGATAAAAATTAGCAGTACTAACACATTTCAGAGACTATGGATAGAAATAAGACTATTAATCATGGCATTTCCAACGTCATACCTAGTGGAAAAGGGTTTTAGTGCGGTTTCTCAAATGCTGACTAAGCAAAGAAATCGCCTCAACATTTGCCAACAAGGTGACTTACGATTATATCTGTCAAAATTAGAACCCAATATTATTAAACTTTGTCAACCTCAAGGTTCTCATTAAAATTTCATTTAGTTTATTATTTCTTTGTTATGTTAAAATTAAAACACATTACTTTATGTATCTTACTTTTTTTGTAAATTAAATTAAATTTCTAACTAATAAATGTTACTCTACTATTGTTCCTTTCAAAATTCTTTGGATATATCTTACTAACGCCTAATGTAAGCCAAATCTACCTTATATTAGGGATTATCGTACAATTTTTATCTGTTAAAATTTATAGGGGGGCGAATTAAGAAGCGGGTCTTACAAAGGGGGCGTTTGGTCCAAAAAGGTTGAGAAACACTGCTTTACGGTTACTACACGTTCACTGGCAATATTAAACCCACTGGTTATTACCGAAAAGTAATTCACCTTGTGTATATTTGGTTATCATTTTTATTTGCTTCCTGCACTATTGTGTGAATTTCTCTACTTTTTTTAATAATTTTCATATACTTCTGTTTTGTATTTATTCGCTACAGGAACCTGTAATTCGTACTGTCTTGTATCTGTTCAACCCAGCTCAACAGCTTTTTGCCTTTATCTATACAATTTACTCTAAAAAAATAGCGAGAATATTGTGTCCCCGTTCTTTATATTTACATTTTTATTTAAGTTAATTATCTCTTGCCTAAAATATGCTAAAAGCCTAAAAGTTATTTTTGGTAATTAATTCGAAATTTTTAAGTACATTATATGGGGGGTAGGGCATTACGTCAAGGCGACCAGGTGTCAAACACCGTTTAATCATGGAACACAAGCATTCAAGACTTAATTAACTAGGATTCGAGCGAAGGCCGAACAACGAATGCAATCAGCATGCGCTAACCATCATATCTTGCGCAACGGCTCAGACACTACGGAACTAGGAGAGACTGATGTACACTCTTAGACAAAAAAAAACGACGCACCGAGAAGATATAAAGCAAATTGGACATAAATTGATATGAATACAGGTTTCCACTGAAAATGCAAAATTTTACATTTCGGCTGCCAATGAATGAACGTTTGTCCCTACTGCGCATCTGATCTGCGCAACTGGCAGGATATTTAAGAGGAGAAATGACTATTCCAGGTCATAAGTTCTTCACGAATTTCATTCCGTGTACACTGGTAGACAAACTATGCCTCGCATACAGGTGCGCGAACGATATGTGCAGATGTCATAATTTGAGAGAGGTCGTGTAGTTGGGCTCAAAGAAGCCGGTTGGTCTTATCGGCGAATAGCTCGACATTTGAGCGGGAGCGATGCCACTATTAGACGATGTTGGCAGGAATGGGTAAACCATGGCCGCACACAGCGTCAAGAAGGAAGGGGTAAGCCTAGAGAAACGACAGAACGTGAAGACCGAATAACCGTCAGAGCGGCACTCACAGCCCCAGATGCATCATTATCATTGATTGTACGTGCAACTAGTGCTTCAGTGACCGCAAGGACCATTCATAGACGGCTCACAGAAAGGGGCTGAGGTCACCGCGCTCCTTGCACCGACTACCATTGACCGCAGTACAACATCAAGCCCATTTGCAGTGATGTCGGGCTCATTCACACTGGAATGTCACTGACTGGAGTAAAATAGTCTTCAGTGATGAATCCCCCTTTGAACTGAGCCCCGATGACCAGCGAAGGCGAGTCTGGAGACGCCGCGGACAGCGGTGTGATACCAACCTGACTGTCTTCCGGCAGACAGACCGACAAGCAGGAGTGATGGTCTGGGGTGCCATTTCATTTCATAGTAGAACCCCTGTGGTTGTCATCCGTCGCACTCACAGCACAGCGGTACGTCGACGAAGTTCTAAGGCCCGTTGTGTTGCCCTTCATGTCACGCCAACCTGGGCTTGCATTTCAGCAAGATAATGCCCGCCCCCACGCTGCACATGTTTCTATTGCTTGCCTTAGTGCTTGCCGAACATTATCTTGGTCAGCAAGGTCGCCGGATCTCTCTCCTATTGAGCACGTTGGGAGCATTATGAGCATGGCCCTCCAACCAGCTTGAGATGTTAACGATCTAACGCGCCAGATGGACAGAATTTAGCACGATATCCCTCAGGAGAACATCCGCAACCTCTATCAATCAATGCCAAGCCGAATAACTGCTTGCATAAGGGCCAGAGGCGAACAAACGCGTTACTGACTTTTTCACTTTGTGGAGCTCTATCACTTCAATAAATCATCCAATTTTTTTCAAACTGTAATCATTTGTTTTTCTGTACATGTACATCACTTCTACCGATTTTTGTCCCATTCGGATAACTCCTTCTTGGTTTTTTTTTTTTTTTTTTTTTTTGTCTAAGAGTGTATTTTCAGTCAAAATTCTTTCAACTTCGTAATCTTTAGAAGATATATTTTTCCCCTTTTCCCTTTTCCGTCATGTCTTTACCACTCCAATGAGTATTTTCCGATATCTTTTCCGTTTGGTTTTTACTTCGCCTGTGGAACGGTGTTTGCTACACCCGAGTGCCTGAGCTCTAGACTCTACCCCATGTAGAATAATTAGGGATTACGAAAGATGATGCAGTTAACCTAATTAAATCAGTATAAGATTTATATATATATATATATATAATTAAGATTGTTAATTTTCAGAGTGACCTAGTAGGAGGTTTGAGTACTAGTAACAAAAAGTTAGTACAATTTTTAGCTGGGAAATTAAAAGCTGTTAATGGTATCGGGCGACAAAGGCAGTCGAGCTGGTGTGATTTAGCATATTAGAGATAAATGCAAATACTGGGAGTCTGAATCCATGAAAATAAATTATACAATTAAAATACTCAATGTAAACACACAAAACAAATGAAATAAAAGTAGAAAAAAACAGTGTACGAGCAGCTTACTCTATAGTAGGTATACAATATCCAAACATATTATACACAGAATGCAAACAATTATCTTGTGGTGGTACATAACATATAGAAAAATAAAGGAAATTGAGTGTGGATTACATAATCCAGACATTTAGCTGGACCAAGGGCCTGTTAATATTGTCTAAGCTATTTTAATCATAATCACATATTTTTATGCTTGGGTTGTCTATGAGTTGTTGTCTATTGTGAAACTATATGGCAACTTGGTAGTAATGGGACCTGAGCAATTCAACACCAAACGCCTCATGGATCCTGTTAGTTCAGATGTACCATTCAGCTTTAATTATTTGCCTTAACACACTGTTCTGGCAAACCTGAAGTTTTTCCCTATTAGTTTTTGTGTGTGCCCAAACTGGACTTGCATAGCATAGTAATGGTCTGAGAATGGACTTGTAAATAAGTAGCTTGTTTTCTATGGATAACACACTGTTTCGAGCAATTAAGAGGTAGAGTTTTGCTTTACGAACTCGCTGGTGGGTTTTTCTAAAACAAGTTTTGTTGTCCCGTATGTCTCATTTTTTTACCACTTAATTTTTTTTTGTACGCATATGTTGAGGTTACCATCCTAGGTATCATTCTTAATTTAAAAGAACTCATTTAGCTGTGTTACATTTCCTCATATGCTTCTTAATAAATTAAAACAAGATAAAAATATTAATTCTTGATATTCACTGAGAAACAGCGTAATGATAACGAGGAATTTCTTATCGGAATAGTTCATAGAGGATAGCATGCGACGCGCATAAGACATTTAAACCGAAATCGTGCAGTTAAAGTGCTAAACCTGAATTAGTTATTTCCACACTTTTTGAGAACGCTGGGAAATAATACGTCGCTACGAAGAACAAAAAATTATGCTACAATGAATAAACAAAATATCGCACAATTTTCACTAAACATGGAAATTCATGATGAAAATATTGCAGTTGTGAATAGTCCTTAATATGTGTTTCAAATAGCTGTTTGCGCTCTTCATTAATTAAAAACAGAAATACCTGCCTACGAAACAAAACTACATGATGAAGTACTGAAAATCGCATTTTACTTGCGTCCCAATTTAATTTAAGAGTGAGACATATTATTATGCGATGATTTGATAATTTTTTCATTAACGTGCATTCTTTTTCTCGTAATTAGTGCGCAAGATAAACTATTTATCTACTAATCAGCTATCTAACTATATCAAAATAATGAAGATAAATAAATTTCAAATGTGATATTCTGAGACTGCTTTTGCATATGCTACGTTTTCCACATTGGAATGAGTCCAACCGATATCCATTTATTCCCTTCATATGCGATATCTGTGAGTTGGTACTCCAAACTAGCCTTCTAACAAATTTTCGTAATTAAGAAACATCGTATATATTGATCTTTCGCTTCCTTTTTTTCTTTTCGCCAGAAACCAACTGAATTAGCAAGGAATTTTCTTTTTAAGCTTGCTTAAAGTAATCCCTAATATATATCTATAACTTTCAAATAGTTACAAAACTTTTTAGAATTTCGCATCAGCTGTAATTGTTATATTGGTTTTAATCCCTTGATTTTAATTAAACTAACTAAATTCTCTTATGCTGCAATTTTTTTTCCTAAGAGCTGTGCGTGATTGTTACTTTTATCAGTTATGTAGTAATTTCTGTAGCTGCTAAACTTATTTAGGATTTTTTTCCTTGTAGTTTTCGAATTCACTCTGCATTTTCATCCAGCTTTAATAATGCAGCAGTTCTTTCACATAAAATATCATTTTGAATACCATCTCTCTAATAAAGGACTAATTTCCAAGTAAAGGCACTGCAACTATATTCTGTTTAAAATCCAATAAGTTCAAAATTTGGATCCATATTTCATGTACCAGAAACTTCAGAAAATCGAATGAAAGTCTAAAAATGCATATATTTTTAACAAGGAACAAACCTTCTCAATTTGGGGGACTTTAAGATGCCAGATAACTAATTAAATGCTTGATTATTGGAGATAAAGAATGCAGTCAATTGATCGATGAACACCTGTGGTGTTTCACATCATTTGGAATTATTTTTTCGAACTTCTTTCCGAAAAATTAATACGTTTATCTGCTATTTCGGTTCACATACCGTATAATAACTTTGCCATAATAAATTGCGAACTATTTTTTCCCTTCAAATGGCCAGTTTTCTGCACACCGCAAAAATTATCGCTTGATAGGTTTTATTTTATACGCCTAAAAATGTACCATTCAAGAAATTTTTATTGTAACCTCTGTTAGTTTAAGAACACTTCTGGTAATGATTGGAAAAATCCATTCTATTCTCAAAGGCAAAAAACGGGATGCGTATGTTTAAAAAATCAACGTATATAATCTTGGTGTATCTTTTAATGCATTTAAAGAATTTATTAATCTATTAAATTTTTGCTGCTAAATTATATCACATTTCAGGATATTAATTAAAAAATTGACAACCAGATCATTAATATGTAAATGGTATTTTTATAATTTAATTACAATACAGTTACTTTATTTAATTCCATTTATATTATTGTACAATAAAGGTAATCATTAGGAGAAAAAAAAGGGGATTTTATTTTAAGGAACAACGTATTAGACATTTTAGCACTCCGAAAAAGTTATGAAATATGCATTTTATACTATTATTAACTTCTTAACTTTCATTTATAAAATAAGTAATATTTTATTTATATTACACAAAAAAAATGCAAACGTTTAAAAAATCAGCAGCAGAAGTTTCAAAAACCTCAAGCCAATGAAATTGCTTAATTTTAAATTAATTTTTTTTCATAACAAAGATTCTGGTTAATGCTTTTCAGTGGAAAATGCAAGCTTTAATGAATTCCTAGTGAATGTTTAATAATACATGACCTGCAAATTTTACACTAAGAACTTTTACTAAGAAGCTATTAAAAGAATTGAAAAAATAAAAAAAGATTTAAAGTACGTAGCAAAAATTTTAAAAGACGTTAATTCTCTGGAAACTCTAAAGCTTTTCTTTCTAACTGACATACATACATACGATGAATATTCTTATGGAATGTAAAATTCTGTCCTCTATTTATATACTAAAGAGTGCCGATTTCTAAAACTTTAAACTGTATGCCAAAAAAATGAAGATCACTTCAGAGTATTTTTCCGTTAAACAGTATCACTTGACGCTTTTTTTGTTCTGTTGCATTTCCATACAGCCAAGTGTCACCAGCTTTGTTTAGCTTCTTTTCCTGGAAATAATTGCCCTTATAATTTTCTTGTTTAAGAGTCAAAAGGTCCGTTAGTCTCTCACCTGACCTCTTTCGATGAATCACTTTTGATGGCCAGAACACTTTTGAAATAAACAGATGCTACGACGTCGATTAACCCTAGAGGATACACGATGCTTGGAATCAGTCGTACAGGTCAGGGTTGTCAGAGTTTACTTGCAGCACTTTTCGGGATATCATGTGATCAGGAGTTTCGTAGCTCTTGAATCAACCAACGAAAATTGTATTGCCCATTACATGAGGAAATAGTAGAAAAGTAGAAGAAAGATTAGGCAACAAGAGTGAGCACAAAAACAGATTTATCAACTGTGACATTAACAAAAGCCTAATCTTAGAAAATAAATAAATAAATAAAATAAAGGAGCCTTTTGCGGTGACGTTAGAACTTCAACCTATTCAGATTTCCCCGCCTTTCTTTATTGCAATCGATTTTATGACTTTTGGTTTTCCAAGAACTAAAAAGGCAGCTGTCTTGTTACTTCATGAAGATCGTTTTCGAATAACTACTTCTTCAAATTAAAATAAATATTACTGCAAGCTGAAATGGCCATGTAGCCTTCGTTCATGCCGGAAAGAAAAGTGCTCAACAAGCAAACGTCGTTTGTTGGAATAAATGTTCCTTTCGTTGCTGCCGTTACGATGCTTTTAGTTATGGTGGTCAAGAATTAATGCCTATTCAGTTTTACGAACTCAAGCTTGCTTCAAATGAGTCAGAAGAACACAACGACTAACTGGAATAATTACGTGAGGGAGGTATATGCCACTTCCTTATTACCTCTTCTTAATGTTAAAATCGATGGAGGCAAGAAAGTTATAGAAACTGATAGAAGCTTATTCACGAAAAGAAAAACAGCGTAGGCGCTGTTGTTTGTCCAGAATGGGATTTTGCATTATTTTGTCTTGAAGTTAGAAAATATTTCCTTGCAGCTTTTACTCATGTTTGCTTCCCCTTGAATCGAATCAAAGCCATGGGGAAAGAAATAATCCAAAATGCTCCAATATGTGTCCAAAAATTCGTGTTATGGCTTTAACGAAAATGCATTCGCTTCGGATCCACCTGTAGAAGCAGACAACTAAAGACGATACAATTGAAGCAAAAAAAAATATATAAATAAAAAAATACGCTCAGTTCCAAAAGTTAAGCACGAAGATGTAAAATGAAAAAACAATCAACAAATACTGCTTTGATTGACACAAAATTCGGCAGGAAAGTAGCATATATATTTATGCATAAAACAAAATCAATAATTATATACAGAAATGAAAACAATATTAAATTTTTGTAAGTTATCAGATAATGACATACTGTAGACTTAAACAGAATTATACGAGGCACGTCCAGAAAGTAAGTTCCGTTTCAATTTATCTCCGCTGCAGCTCTGCGATCGCAGTTCCGCACATGCGCAGTAGACGCTCTGTATCAAGGAGAAGAAACGCGCGCCATTTGGAGATCGCTGTCAGTCACGTACGCTTTGTTGTGCTTGTTTACAATGTCGGTGTTGATTGAAAATCCCGCCGCTTGTGAAATCAGATCTGTGATTCGTTTTCTGAATGCGAGGAAAGTGAAACCTAGTGAAATTTATCGGCAAATTTGCGATGTTTACGGACCAAAAGCGATGAGTGATTCAATGGTGAGAAGATGGGTCCGAAAGTTCAATGACGGACGTAGTGATGCGCACGATGAAGAACGAAGTGGGCGTCCATCTTTGGTTACAGAAGAACTGGTTCACGCGATTGATGACAAGATCCATGAAAACCGAAGGTTTACAATTAGTGCTCTCGCTATGGAATTTCCCCAAATTTCACGATCACTAATGCATGAAATTGTTACCGAAAAACTGAAATTTCGTAAACTTTGCTCACGTTGGGTACCAAAGATTCTTACTGAGCAACACAAAACAAAACGGATGGGTAGTGCACTTCAGTTTTTGACCCGTTATGCTGAAAGCGGTGAAGAATTTCTGACACAGATAGTCACAGGAGATGAAACTTGGGTTTCTTACGACACCCCTGAAAGTAAGCGGCAATCAATGGAATGGAGGCACACTTCATCCCCAGCAAAGGTTAAGCCGAAGCAAATCTTGACACCTCGAAAAATGATGTGCACAGTGTTCTGGGACTGGAAAGGCATCTTACTCATTAATTTCTTACCGCGTGGTCAAACAATCAGAGCAGATGCTTATTGCGAGACACTTCGGAAATTGCGCCGTGCAATTCAGAATAAGCGCCGAGGATTGCTGTCAAAAGGTGTTGTTTTTCTTCACGACAACGCACGACCACACACTGCAAATGTGACGAAAAACCTCCTACAGGGATTTGGCTGGGACGTGTTTGACCATCCTCCGTACAGCCCTGACCTCGCTCCTAGCGACTTTCATCTGTTCTTACATCTTAAGTCTTTCCTTGGCGGTCAACACTTTAACAATGACGACGAGCTGAAAGAAACTGTTTCCAACTGGTTGAAGACACAGGCGGCAAATTTCTATGAAGAAGGTATACAAAAACTTGTGCCACGCTATGACAAATGCCTGCAATATTTCGGCAGTTATGTGGAAAAGTAGTTTAAGAGTTGTTGAATTTTGTGCAATAAATAACTTTTCTGTAGCTGTACACAATTTACTTTTATTACCAAACGGAACTTACTTTCTGGACGTACATTGTATATAAAGTGAAAATAAACAGCATAAAATGAAAAAAAGGACATTAAGAGGGTATGTGATCCCCCCCTCATTTGTATACAAAGTTTACACCTTGTGACCATGCTTTCAATTAGGTCGCAACCACCGCAGAATTAAGCAATCGCCATTCTTCTTGTAGAGCAGTTTCAAGCTCAATAAGAGTGGCTGGAGGTGGGAAAGGTGAAGACATAGCACGGCCGAGAGCATCCCAAAGATTTTCAATGGGATTAAGGTCGGGCGAATATGCTGGCCACGTCATATGCGCAATCCCTTCACTCTCGAGGTAGTCATCGACGATGTCAGCTCTATGGGGATGTGCGTTATCGTCTATTAAAACAAAAGTAGGGCCAAGTGCTGCAGGGTACAATCTCACAATTTTATTCTAAGACTTCATCTCGATACCGGACAGCCGTCAAAGAACCTCGTTAAAAGATGTGCAGGTCTGTGCGATATCCTAATGAAATCCCTGCCCACACCATAATGCTTCCGCCTCGGAATGCATGATGTTCAGTGATGCTTTGGAACTGATTACGTGTTCGTTGTTCACTACATATAATTATACGCTTGTCATCTGGCTCCAGAGCAAATCTTGACTCATCAGTAAACATGACATTGCCCCAGTCAGACACATTTCAATTGACATGTTCCCGGAACCACTGTAATCGTGCCCCTCTTGATTGGACGGATAGAGGAACACAAACTCGAGGTACCCGGGCGTACAGTCCACTCATATATAATCTTCGGCATACAGTAGCTGCAGATATCGCCTTATCAATGGATATTGTAACCATAGTTGTCACACTCGTGGAGGTCTCTCTGCGATTCCGCTTGGCTACAATAGCAATATATCGATCTTCCGCAAGGGTTTTAACCCTTGGGCGACCGGCTACGGGCCTTCGGACAACTGTCTGTGTGGTTTGGAATTGTTTCCATAAACTTGAAATTACAAAATGATGAACGCCGAAGAAAAGAGCAACATCTGTGATCGACTGCCCTGCATCAATGCGCCCCACAGCACGCCAGCGCTCAGAATCTTCCATTCGTCTTCTGGAAGTCATAGAAACACGTATGTCTTGAAAACAAATTGTACGAATGTTTTAAACACCTTCTATCAGCACTTACAATCAACTTCTGTAACCCTTCATAAAGCTGGCTTCTTATAAGACTGCCTTTTTTGCATATTTCTTGAAATGAAAGCGCGATTGGCTGTTACCTAACATATTTGCATATTTCCATCTAACCCTGCAGCGAATTGCATCCTCTTCAATTCTGATTGGCTTCCGGAAATTAGTATTTTCCTCTCCGTGCTTAACTTTTGGAAGTGAGTGTATAATATATATATAAAAGAATAAAAACTAATTACAACAGATGTTTAGTCGCATATGACCTGAAGATGAAAAGATCTGTCTTTTGAAAACGTTCATTGCTTGAACAGACTAAAAATACTTTTGCTCTCGAAGAAGACGGACTTCCGTCTGATCGCCTTAGAAATCGAGTTTTATTGAAAATCTGTGCCAATCTAAAATCAGTGTTTGTTTAATTTTAAATTTTACCCTGGTTTATTTCTCTTCCAGTTAGATTAATGCTAAATATTTCATAGTTACAAAATCTGGTGAGCTGCAAAACTCCTCAGGACAAATTTTTTGTCCTCACCAAGTTAATATTCAGTTCCTCGATAGTTTGAAAATTATAATTATCAAGAAATTTAAACATTTTCTAGAAAAATTGGGCACCTGAAAGTAAATAAAATTAGCTTGTGTAATAATTTCCGCAATACTGTAGACATATACAGCCACATGAATATTATCCGACTGAATAATTTTAGTAAAAATTACTACAAATTT
>KK112562.1:4044-25121 GCA_000611955.2 Stegodyphus mimosarum | reverse complement strand
GCATATTATTCCATCCTTCTAACTTTCTTACAGATGTAGAGACTTTAGGTTATTTCGAAGCAGAAGACATGACAAATGAGCAGTGCTCTAGCCGAGACTCAAACCTCTGAGCTCTCGAATATGCGCCGAGTGTGCTGACCATTACACTAGGAAGGCACGCTAAGAACACTGAAGAAATACCTTATACAGAATCCTAGAATCTCGTACTCCAACTTCTTCAGTCGTCAGCTTCTAGAGAAGACTTCACTAACGACAAATTGTAAGCGGCCACAGTCTAAAAATACATTACAGTCACAAATACTCGAGTTTCGAATTCATGTAGAAAAACGAGGCAGATAGCCTTTGCTAACTACCATGGCATCCATGGGGATCTATTACAGAGAAATTAAATAAGCATAGTAACGTTTATGCTGAACAATCACTTATTCTGTTTCCTCCTAAATTTGTATCACTTCCTGGATTGCATTAAAAATGTATAATTGTTACCTATGTCATGTGTCGTACTAGAAATGCTGTGAAATCAGAATTTGATTTAGTTACTGGCCTAGATGGCAAAATATTTTATTTTATCTCGCTCTGATAAAATGAAAAAATTAATAATTTTAAGCATAAGAATGCTGTTTCAAAATGCAGCCACTCACACTGCATTTTTCATGTCTTAAAAGTTTAATTTTGAAAACAATTTACGATTCTAACGAAGAAACCGCAGTTGTTTAACTGAAGTGAGTACATTTCCAGTTTTTGTAAGCAATAATTTCCAGGTTTTATAACCATTTATACGACAATCATTTCTCGGTATAGGGTGTTAAACAAGATAATATAGCTAAATATCTCTAGAATGACTGGTTATAAGATCTCACAGTTTTAATTTATGAAATTATTGAAGTATGCTCGCCCTTTAGACTACAACAGTTTTAATCAAGTTGTAGCTTTCGGAAAAATTAGATTTTATATGAGCTTTTTAGAAAGTAAATGTCGCTGAGAAAAGTGTTTTCCATAATCGAATTAGTCAAACAAAAATAAAATTCCTCTCCATTGGTCAAACGTTTTTAGATATCATTAATAAAATATAATGCCTTATAATGTATTTTTTCCTCCTTTCTTCGTGCTTTCGATGTGTAACTGGAAACACGTTCGACGATTTATTGGGAGGTCCGGAGTTTAAATCTCCTGGCGAGGGCATCCCACATTTTTCATGTTTCCCTCAACATAATCTAATGCGTCCGAAATAAAAGGTGGTGGCCGATAACTCATCATCAACAAAATTCTGCGATCAGGTCCTCTCATCCCCAGTTACCTTTTAAAAAGGGTAGTATATCAGGTACTTTCTTCCTCCTTTCCGTGGGGTAACTGAAAGCAGCACATTCGACACCTAATCGGGAGCTCCGAAGTTCAAATCCCGGCGAGGGAACTGCGTATTTTTCACGTTCCTGCATCGATATAACCTAATGACTCTATAACCTCACGAATACCCTATTAAAATATTATTTTACGCAACTCACATGTTGAGCTTACGAACGTGAATTACTAAAATACATCTTTTAACTTTTGTAAACATGCTCTTGTCACTCAATTTTTTAAACAATTTAAGTTAGACAACTGGATAATTTTGGCAATTCGTTTCACTACCAGTTTTATATGTGGCGGGCAAATACCTCTTATTGGAACTTTTTCTTAGGTAAGGAAGAGTTTATGAAGGGGAAATGCTTTCGTGAAGAACAAGAATTTAGATTTAATACACTTTTCCAAAAATGTGACACGTGACTAAAATTGTTGACTTGAAAGCGGCAAAATTTTATTCAGTTCTTAAACTAGAACCATAATTGTACGACCAACCATTCCAGAGGTAATTAGCCATGCAGTCGTTTTTGAAACACCCTACAAACACAGACAAAGCCACATTATCGCGGCTTAAAAACACAAAAAATGAAACTGGCCGAATATTTCTCTGGGCTTTAAAATTTCTTATGCATTATTCTGATACTAAATATATCTATAAATACTTCAACTCTATAATAACTCTACAAATATTAAAAATGACACGCTTATTCATAATCCCATCCGTCAGCATCTTTGCATAAAGACTTGCTTATCCTGTTTTAAACTGATAAATTTCAAAATTTGCAGCAATTGTAAATCCTCTAAGACGGCATCCCTCTCCTTAGGCGAACAGGTCTCGTGAGCTTTGTTTTATTCAAATAACCTAACCTAACATAAACTCTGTTGGAGAAAACATAATTTTGAAGCGTCTGTGTTCCCAGATGCTCTAAGTTCCCATTTCAGTTGCATAACTTCGTTTTTCAAGAAGAATTTATTAATGTACTTCCTTTTAGTCTCCTTCCTTCCTTCGATTTGGCGGCCGAGGTGAAGTTGCTGAATACTGGAAGTTCGGTTCGTGGTTCAAATCCCGGCGAATGGACTGGGAACAAAGGCGTTTCCGTAGTAGTTTTCCTTATGTGTAACGTGTCCCTTAGTAGTGCACCATAAAGGCATCCCTTCCTTTAGGCAGACAGCCCTCTAGTACTTTGCTGTAATTAAATAAACCAGAATTTTCTTTTGTTTTGGTTTGCTTACAACTCTCTTGATTCACAGCTCTCTAGTCATTTATCCAATGTTTTTCCACTTTTAAAGACCATGCCCTTTAAAACATTCAGTTCTCCAGTCAATTGCGATTTTTCCTTGAAACTATATATCTTGATACCGCTGTACGTAAATTCCACCAGAAACGGGGTAATTTGCTGTGTTTGTCCTTTGGTTTGCATGTCAGGAAACCCAGTTAGTTTTGTATCATATTTTTTTAACAATCTTAACCTTTCTTAACTTAATATTTTCTCAACTTTTTCAAAAACAATTATTTTTTATATTGATTCTGTTTGTACCTTCTTAAGATGTTAGAAAATTATTTCCTTGTCATTAACACCGTGTTACATTTGGCTTAATAAGGGTTAAAATATGCAGAATGTTAAATAAACGTGTTTTTTGTGAAAATCGCATTGTTTAACAAAAATTTAATCTGCGTGTTCTTTACAAGGCATTAGCGAGCATTAAAAGAAAATTAAAGGCGTCTCATGTGATTTCAACTGAAACAGAAACCCAAAATAATTATAAGTTATCCTACCTCTAGAATACTTACAGATTGTGGACAGAAGTGCCCAATTTTGATTGGTTACTTTTGTTTACTAAATAATAACTTACCACTTTTCTATTATTTATAAGGAATTTTTTTTAAACTGTGAATTTAAAAACCTATTATTCTAAAGTTTTACTACATTTTACAGAATATTAAATATGATCTAAAAGTTAATGCCCTCCTGTATAATCATAATGAGAAAAAAATTAAATTAAATCAAAATAAAAAAAATTATATACGACCTCAAAATTCTCCTTAGACAGACAGACAGACAAAGCAGACAAATGTTTTGTTTTGCTAAGTCTTTCTACACCGATGGGCTCAGGAACTTCAACGAGTTCCTCCGCAGAAGTCGCAGTTTACAGCCGTTTAGGCTTCATGCATGAGAAAAGCAATCAGATTAGCGATACTAAACATTCGCTTTCTTATTAAGCATTAATTTTTATCAAGTAATTTTATAAAGTATTAACTGTGTAAGCATTATAAGAGCAAATATATTTCCTGGATTTCATTCTACGATTAAAGACAAATTTTTCAGCTGTCTTGCTCCTTTGTGCGCTGTGTCGATTCTATGCCGTTGCCGATTTTATACTGTGTCGGTCCTTTATCGTAGTCGATCCTACGCAGAGCTGGTTCTATACCTGGGTCTATTCTACCCCATGCCTATGGTAAATTAGAACTATTGGTAACGTTTTTACCGCAACTCAGTTGTAGTGAATTTTTTAGCTCCAAGAATAGCAAATGCACTTGAGGTGTAGGTAATTGCATAATTAGTGTTCCAAGGTCAAAAACTTCAAATTAGTCCAGTATTAAATATCATCAGTGAGATTATTAAAAGCTCACGTGTTAAATGCTTGCAAGTTGAATATTAATGCTGATATGTATGCGAATTTTTATCCTTGCATAACAAGAGCTTGTGAGTCAAGTAATGTGCGTTTGCGCTGCTAACGAAAAAGTGCTTTACATTACTACGCTCTACACTAATTACCTAAATAATACTTGCACTAATCAATATTTGTAAGCTTGCTTTGAATTAAAGAAATCAAAAATCTTTGCAAAGAATATGAAATCTTATTGCGGAATCTGTGGAGGAGTTAGAAGAGACCACACTTCGTAACCCTTATAAATCTTCTCTACTTCCTATCTTCTTTAGCCCACCAGCGGCCGAGCGGTAAATTCACGAAACAATAGTAGTTCGGACCGGAGTTCAAATCCCTGTGAATATGTTGGCTGCATGGGCTTTTTCGTGGTTTTCCCCATGTGTATGTAACATATATACGAGACAGTTTCCCTTAAAAAGTTCTCCACGAAGGCAACCCATCCCTTAGGCAGATAGCCCTCGAGGCTTTGCAGTAATCACATAAACCAAACTAATCGTGCTCCTTTCTGCTCTTCATATGTTCTCATCAGCATGATATATATCATGTGCAAACACCAGCCTTATTCCGCTGCATTTAATACATTTTAACTTTATATTTTGTAAAGTTTTAAGTATTGATGAATATTTGACGAGTCTATTGCTTTTGTTTTTATTTTTATACTCTTCCGAGCAGTGTGTTTTTTGAAAGCTCATTGTAGTCAAACTGAAGCTTTTTCAGTAACTGACTTGTTATCGTTTCAGTGCTACTAAGATAAGTTGCCCAAATTATAAAAATTTGTTTTACGCTTTAAAATGCCATGTTCTTCGTATCACGTGGCTATGTAAAACCGGTATTACATCTACAAGCTACCCTCAACAGCACGTCAAAAGAAACATTTATAAGAACTTTTTTTTCAGAATATCTATTTGATTGATTTATGCGAAAACTAGTTCTTGGGAGACATTATAAGAAGGGCAAACGAAACATTTTTATTTGAGTTTCAAAACGCCCGAAGTAGCTAGGCGGGATACATGTTTCAAAATGTACAGCTCACGTTATAATTAAAGTATATGGTAATGTTTGAGCAGTTTATTTATCGACGAAAGTACTAAGCTGTGCTAAATTTACAACCACGTTTATAAGCAATATAGTCATCTATTTTCGGAGCGTTCGATAAATCAAGCGTAATGCTTCTTCTTTTAGTTGCCAAATCTAGATCCTTGAAAACAGAAATCTTAACTTTGAAACAGGAAAACTGGATACATTTAATTTTAAAACTTAACGTTTCAATGAGAATAATTTTAAAAGAATCTGAGAATTCAGGAAAACCAGAAAACAGAAGTAAAGGAGCAAAATCAGCCTAAAATTTCTAATTGAATTCAGAAAGATAAAAAAAATGCTTTAGAAATTTTTACTTTCGACATAAAATCATCAGATAAAGTTCGCCTTAAAAATCCAAATTAGGCTTAGAACGATGTATATGTCAAATAGAAGTTAATGAAGTTAATTTGACGAACTTAATTTAATTACGGCTCATGGAAATGTGGTTTTATATGCATCAAATGCAAACTTATTTGAATAACTTTCTGGAACTATAGGTAGATTTTGAGATATGTTTGAAACTGTAGGTAGACAGTAAGTCTGTCTACAAAAGTTCTACCAAATAATAATGGAAGTTACCGAATTTGGTTTGTCGAAGCAATTATTACATTCAAAAATGTGTTATTATGCAACAATGCAAGCTTATTTTAATAAATTTTTGAAACTCTGTCTAAAACAAATAAATTTATAATTCTAAATTATTCAGAAGTTCTGAAACTTTGTAGGGTTCTGCTGTATCTAGAAGCTTGTGCTAATGTTCTGCAGAATCTAGCAGACTGGGTTGGGTTGGGTTATTCAATTATGGCAAAGCACACGAGGGCTATCTGCCTAAAGGGAGGAATGCCTTCGTGGAGGACTTTCTAAGGGAAACTGGCTCGTATACACGTTACACATGGGGAAAACCACGAAAACGCCCATGCAGCCAGCCCGTTCGCGGGATTCGAACCTCGGACCGAACTACCAGTATTCAGCGTCTTTACCGCTCGGCCGCTAGTGGGCCCTAACAAACTGGACGCGAGTTATCACTTTAATACGAAACAAGTAAGTAATTCTTAAAAAGGTTAAAATAGCCTCTCTTTACTTTAAATGAACAGGAAGGCGCTGCTTTTGCAACAGACTAGCAATGCCTTTCTGTTCCTCCGCTATTTCCGCGTATTTAATTAACATAAGGATAAGGATAAGGAACGGAGGACGTGGGCACTATGCCTCTACCATACGGTTAATTAGTATAGCACCACGTCCACCATGATCCAGATTTGTATGATATGCCTAATAAGTAAAATTAATACAAAAGATGTAGTAAGGCTACGTGATACAATAAATAAATACATATGGATATACTATAGAATATTATGACAGATTATATATATTAGGTAAGGAAGTATAGTTGTGCAGAAATCATATATGCCGATTCCTATGGAGCTTATATGGAGAATAAAGTCCTATGATGCTTGGCATAAGTCCAAGTTTAAAGAAGAGAGCTTATCAATGATACGCACTAATGTGCGAGTTAAGTGGCGTTGCTTTATCAAGAATTTGGAAAAGGCTTGTCGATTGGTGCTGGGAAAAGGAATGTGCAGTTCTTCTGTCAAAGGACAAGTTGTGGCGTAATGATCGGGTGTACCGACCTCCCCGCAGCTACATGTATCAGTGTTACTGATGCCGTGTCTTGCATAATATTGAGGAAAAGGCCCATGTCCGGTAATGTAGCGAACTAAAGATAGATAAGAAATGTTTCTTTCTGTGTTGACGTACGAGAGATGCTAGTACTTGCGTCTGCCGGTAAGGCTATTGTCCCATTCGTTTTGCCATTGACTTAAGACCTGCAGCCGTAATGTCTCTTCTTGAGATGTGATATAGGCCACTGTATGTTTATTTGTAAGGCAGTATGTCCGGAGGCTGCATCTTCAGCTAAACGATCAGCAGTTTCATTCCATTCATTCATAGGCCAGCATGAGCTTTAACCCACTGTAATTTGATTTGATGTCGCATTTGCTCTCTTTGAATACCTTGTATTAGGGGTGAAGGATGTTCAGGATTACCTACAGCCTGTAGAGAGGATTGGCTATCTGTCTTAACAGTTGCTGCGGAAATGTGCTGATCAGTGGGATAGCGAATTGCTTCAGAAATGACAGACACTTCTGCCTGAAAAACGGAGTTTTGTGGTCTTAACTGTCCTCTCCACTGGTGTATAACCGTATTGCTCTGAAAAACGACATAAGCTGCACCGGTGTTGTCATCTATTTTAGAGCCGTCACTGTAGATTTCCGTCTCTGAATTGGAAGTAGTCGAGACCGGTTTCATTTGAATTCGAACTCCAGCTCCTTGGAGTGATGGATGTAATGAGAAGTTGGGCATTAGTCTCTCATAGTTTTCTGGCAGATATATCTCATCGCGAAAAGTTGCTGGCCGTTGCAATTGTTTGACTGTTTGTCGAACTGCCTCTTCTTCAAGTCTAAGAAGGAGAGGCAGCAGTCCGGCTAGTACATTAAAAGCATCGGATGCTGTGGTACTGTAAGCTCTTGTGATGTTCAGAGCAAAAGGACGTTGGATAGAACTAAGATATTTTATTTGGCGACCCTGCATGGGATAAGCCCATACAGCAGCCGCATAAGTAACCATCTTTTCTGAAACTGTTTAAAATAACACTTTCTGGATATGTGGGTTTAGACCCCACCTATACCCCTGGAATCGCTTCATTTGCTTGGCGATTGTCGCAGTCCTTGTTTTGAGGTCAAGGACGTGGGGTATCCAGGTCATTTTCTCATCGTAAATAAAACCTGTCAGGACTTAGTATTCGGTACGTGTTCTTTGCAGACATTGTGAAATATTTACCAGGGTGTTTCTTCTCAAGTTTTCAGTCCTGAACTGGAACAGGGAGCGGAAGGTACGCTATGTTCTGATGTAACTGCTAAGCTGGAGAATAACTGCACGTGAAAGGGATTTGAAAGCCTCTTTTATTCAATCACTATTAAATACAAACCTCCCAATTCGGGAGAGATACAGAACGTAACAGACCACACTTTGGTCGAACTTAACAATCAAATAAATTTAAATAAATTAAAATAGAACTTAAATTAAACTTTGCTTCGCAGAGCAATTCGCGGAAGTTGGCCTCTATCTAAAAGGGTGCGTAGCAAGGTATACTAAATACTACCGCACTTTAATTTATTTTACAATGCAATCACGTAGTAAGCACTATGGCTTATAAATTTAAACTGCTAGCTGGTCAGGCGAACGTTGAGCAGCGTGACCGTGATCTGAGGCAAAGCTCTCACACACCGAGAGGTTTCTACCTCTGGCTTAAATAGTGCTTGGCTGAACTTCAAAAATTAGCATAAGCTAAAAACGCGCGCTTCTTCTGACAGGAAGTTGAAGCAGAGAGGAGATAGAAAAGATTTAAATTAAAATAAACTTGGTTAGTTTAACTAAAACCTTACATACTTCCCGCCAGAATTGCGATAGTTAAACTACTTTGGTCCAAACGGACCATGTTGAAAACTAGCAATTCTAAATAGTCGAAAATTTCACTGTTCTAAACTTAGGCCAACTCTTACAAGGCAATATATGTTTGTGTAAAATACAGACGAAATTTTCTGGAACAACAATCTTCAACATTTTTTTTTTCAAGTCTTATTCTTCAAACAGTCTTACTCCTTCCAGCAAAATCTGGAAGGAAAACAACTTTAGTATGACATAATAACAGAATAATTCTAAGTGGTACAAATCCTTTTTTTTTTTTTCTGTGTAATTTTGCACACACACATTATCATTCAAGCACAATTAAATTCTTCCCCCGTATGCTCTCTCACCGGTGTTGGATGTAAAGCAAACCGCCATTGCGGGTTTTTATGTGTTCGGGGGTGTTCAACTCTTCCACCTACAATCGACTAACATTAGTTAGAACTTGACATACGAGACCTGAAAAAAACGCCCTATAACCAGCTAATCCTAAGGTTCTCACTAGCTTTATGTCTAACACTTTAAGTGTATTTGGTGGAGAGCCTAATTAACACTTGCATTCTAAAATAGTGAATCTTTAACTTTTCATGCATACAAATTCGCAGTTTGCACACAACATTCACATTAATATTGCACTTAACGTGCATTGCTAGCATAATATTATTTGTTACATTTCATAACACATTAACAATTTCACAGCAATCCTGAAATGCAAATAGAAGTTAAATTTCTAAGCTTACAGAAATATAGGTTAAATTTCTAAGCTTACAGCAAGTGCTTCCTATTCCTTTCTCAAGGTACTTTCTTGAAATATCAAATTACATTGAATTAATAGTCTACAGACTAAATCGTGTTTTTCAATTTTCCGAATTTTCATTCTAGACATTTTACAAGTCTTTAGACAAAGCGTCGTACAAAATCATTTAGTTAACATATTCTTTTCAGCAATTCATTGCTTTTACAGAATTAATCTATTTACAAAATTAAGTAATTTTAAATCTTTAAGAATTACAATTTCTTTTAACAAAACATTTTACTTTCCATATGAGAACTTATCGCTCACTTGGCGTAAAAGTCAACCTCGCTTGAGGTAAAATCAGTCCTGCAACTTGCAGTATACTCAAAAATTAACTAAACTTTTGAATACGAAATTGTACTTATCTTATTATGATCGTCCATCCTTTTCTTGGCCCAATCTTTAAAACTTGAGTAAGTTGTGGCCTGGTTCAGTTTCCTCGTTTTTCGTTGTTCTTTCGGAGCCTGCTCGTCTCTTTTTCTTTTGAAATTCCGTCGTTGTATCCTCGGCAATTTCCTTTGTAGAGGAGGTTGCTCCGCTGGACGTTTGGTGGACTGGGCCCTTCTCTCCTGGGCCCTTGCTCGTTGCTTGTCCTGGTTCCTGCTGTATTCGGGAAGTTGATTCTCAGGCTGCAATCGACGTTTCTTGCTTCTCAGGCACCTGTCCGATGATTCCACAGTTCTTTTGGATACATTGGGCTTCCCTTGCCCATTCTGCTTTCTTCTCTTGGTGCGCTCGTAATTCCGTTCGTAGATTTGTTCACCTGCATCGTGAGACTTTCTTTTGAAACCACCTTTTTGGTTCTTATTTCTTTGTTGGGGGGGAGCTTTCTTCTTCTGACATTTCGATGCCGTTGTAGCTGGTTCCTGCTGTTTTTGCTGACGTATATCTTCCTGGCTAGTCGATTGCCTCGGATCCTGAAACGAATCTTTAAATACAGCCATTTTGCTGCGATTATAGAACGGTTTTATTTGGTCCACATTCGCTTTGAGCGTTTGACCATCATTTCTTTTTAATATAACCACTGCCCCCGTAATTTGTTCAATTGTGAACGGGCCTTCAAAACGCGGAAAAAATTTCCCCACCTTTTCCTCTGGGGCATTTGACAAGTTGTGTTTAATCTTCAACACTTCATCTCCCACATTGTACTTGACCTCTCTTCTTTTTAGGTCATAGTACAATTTCTGTTTTCTTTGGGCCATTTCTATATTTTCCGTCGCTTCCCGTATTAACTTTTGTATATCACTCATTTTAAATTCTTCTGCCCTTTCCTGTACAAAGAACAGTTTATCTAGGGGGGTCAAGATCTTTCTTCCTAAGAAGAGTTCAGCGGGTGTTTTTTGTGTAGTATCGTGTTTGGCGGTCCTAAGGGCAAATGCAAATTCATTTATATGGCTATCCCAGGTAGAGTGATAGTTTTTCACATAACTACGAATTATTTTCACTACATTTCTATTCACCCGTTCCGCTATGTTTGACTGCGGACGATACGGGACCATCTTTAGATGACGTATGCCCAGTTTTGCACACATTTCCTCAAACATTTTACTAACAAACTGAGGACCATTGTCTGAAATAACTTTTAGGGGCGCCCCGTATTTTAAAATATACTTATTTAGAATTGAATCTACTACAATTTTTGCAGACGCGCGTTTTAACGGAATTAACTCTAACCATTTGCTAAAATGATCCACTATAACTAAAAGATATCGGCTTTTATTAACTTTACTTCGAGGGTAAGGTCCAAGTAAATCGATGCCTATTATTTGATTTGGGAATTCTGATTTAATACTATTTAGGAACCCGGCCGGGCGGAAATTAACATAATTATTTAATTGACATGTTGGGCACGACTGGACATACGCCCTAGTAAACTTTTGCAGTTCTGGAAAGAAAACTGCCTCGCGAACTCTCTGAACAGTTTTTCTTATACCTAAATGAGCCGAAATGGCACAATCATGCAACTCTTCTAATACATTCAACCTCATGCTAGCTGGGATAACCGGTCTATATTCATGATTCTCATTAGTAGCTTTCGTATAGAATAACAGTCCGTCAATTAATTCGTAATTTTCGGCCCTATTTCTTATCGGCACAATATCCGGATGATTGAAATTCTCAGGGTCGGCCAAATAATTGTATATATTTTTGAACTCCGGATCTTTTTTGAGTTCGGCTATTACTGTTTCACGAGAATCTAATACTTTGGATGTTAACATGGCTATCTTAATTACACTTCCATTTTCATCTAAGTTAATTCTGCTTAAAGCATCTGCCACAACATTTTCTTTTCCCGGCGTATGTTTAATTATTAGGTTATATTCCTGTAATTTGAGAGCCCACCTTATTAATCTGGGTGATAAATTTTTTCCAGAATAGAGTCTAGTGACCGCCGCGTGGTCGGTATATACAGTTACTGGAGAACTTCCAAAGAACACACGAAATTTCTGTACTGATGCTAACACTGCGAGAGTTTCTCTCTCTGTTGCGGAATAGTTTCTTTGGGTTTCATTTAATGTTCGGCTGAAAAAAGCCACGGGCTGACCATTTTGGGAAAGCACTGCACCAATCGCGAAATCTGAAGCGTCCGCTGAAATCTCTAATCCCTTATCCCCTTCTGGAAATTTTAAGACGGGAGCTTGAGTCAATGCGTCTTTCAATTTTTGAAACGCCAAGTTGGCTTCTGCTGACCACGAAAACCTAGCTTTTTTTCTTTTCAACTTTAGCAGTGGCTCAGCTATTTTTGCAAAGTCTTTAATGAAAGCCCGGTAATATGAACACATCCCGAGAAACGACGATAATTTCTTCGCTGTTTTAGGAACAGGATAATTTCTAATGGCTACTATTTTTGACTGATCCGTTTCGATTCCCTTTTGGGAAATTTTAAATCCTAAATAACGTAACTCTTTTGCGGCAAATTTACATTTAGACGCATTTATCTTTAAACCAGCTTCGTTTAACAATGAAAATACTTTTCTTAAATCTTGTAAGTGTTGTTCTAGAGTACTACTCGTAATTATAATATCGTCTAAATATATGAAAGTGCTTTTACCAAGGACTGGTCTTAAGACGATGTCCATACATCTTTGGAACGTTGCCGGCGCGCCGGATAATCCGAACGGCATTCTAAGAAATGCGTACGTACCAGATTTCGTTATGAACGCGGTTTTGTGTACGTCCTCGGGTTTTACCCCAATCTGAAAATAGCCACTCGTGAGATCTAATGTAGTCATGTATTTTGTAGACGAAATATTTCGAATAATTTCTTCAATTATCGGCAACGGATATACAGGATATTTTGTAACTGAATTTAACTTGCGATAATCTATAGCAAAACGCCACCGCTTCGGGTGCGTAATCGGGTAATCATTATTTTTCTTACACAGGACAACGGGGCTAGCATAACTGCTAGAAATTGGCGTGATGATTTTATTCTTTAACATCTCTTTAATATGATGTTCAATTATTTCCTCTTTTGTCCTATCATATCTATATGGCTTTTGCCTAACTGGCTGAGCGTCCCCCGTGTCAATGTCGTGGTTCACCACCTGCGTAAAGCCTGGTACATCACTAAATAAATTCGCAAAGTGACTTACCAGACCTTGGATTTTCTCTTTTTCCTCTGCTTGTAAATGTTCCAAGTCCAGCTGCGGGGGCTTATCATTCTTCGCTTCAATTGGCTTCATATTTAATGTTAGTTCTCCCCCCTTGAAATCAATTTTTGCTTCTGCCAAACTAAAAAAGTCCACACCTAGAATAATACAAGTCTGCAGGTTACGCACAATATAAAACAGGATTCTTACCTGTTCGTTGTTGATACGCACGAACAATGGTACTTTTCCTAAACAGCTACATTTTTCTCCTTGGGCCGCTATGACATCCGTGTCTCTTGCACTAAAAATTCTGTAACGTCGAAAGTGCTTCTTAAAGAATCTTTCCGATACGAAGCTGCTTTGGGCTCCTGTATCCAAGAGGGCTGTCGCCGGTATGTTGTTGATTAGAACTTCAATCTTCGGCAAACTCAAATTCTTAACGACCACGGTGTTTAAATTGATTTTGGAAGGGTTTTGCGCTGCTTCGGACTTCTTCACCTTCCTCGAAGAAATCCCTCTTAGTTTAAATTCTTTTTCTTCTGGTTGCCCTCGGAATCTTTGCTTGTTCTTCTATTAAATTCCCTTCGTTCGCCGCTCGCTTTAGGAGACACATCTTTCTTCGGCCATTGCTTCGCCTTATTCCCGTAACTTTGATTTTGCTTTTGCTGCGGTCTTGGCGAACTCCACTGACTTCTTCGCTCAAATTGGCGTCGTCGTTCGTTGTCGGCTGTTCTTCGGCTTTCAAATTGTACCGCGAGCTCAAATAATCTGTCTAATGTTGTTGGATTTCTTAGTTCGATGAAATCTTGAACTTGGGGCAGTAGCCTAGGAAGTATAACTTGAATAATTTCAGGATCCGGGCGACTTCCATACAAAAGCTTGAAAACTTGAATTTTTCTCAAAATAAAATTAGACAAATCTTCTATTCTTTCTTGATATCGGCTAAAGAGTTCAGCTTCCAATCTGGCTCGATCTCGCACTACGGGAAATGCTTTCACTAGGGAATTCTTGAAATTTTCATACGTGTATGTGGGGCTTCGTGGTTCCCCCATAAACCCGTTCGTGGTTTCCGATGCACTTGAACCAACTTAGCGCTTGGCCCTTCAAAGCGCTGGTAGCAAGAGCGACTTTCTGAAATTCGTGGACTGGATAGAGCATGAAGTGGGAGTCTAGCTTTTCCAGGAAATTAATTACGGCTGTCTTGCCGTCAAAACTTGCCGCTGGCTTCATGGCTGCTCGCATGGTTTGTACGATGTAGCCGAATCCTTCTATGCCAGGAGGTGCTATCTCAGGATTCTGGACAGGTACAGCAGGTGTCTCAGGTTCGTATTCTTGTTGCTGAGGCCATCCTCTTCTTTCTGTTCGGGCGCCACTGTCAGGACTTAGTATTCGGTGCGTGTTCTTTGCAGACATTGTGAAATATTCACAATGTCTACCAGGGTTAATATTTACCAGGGTGTTTCTTCTCAAGTTTTCAGTCCTGAACTGGAACAGGGAGCGGAAGGTACGCTATGTTCTGATGTAACTGCTAAGCTGGAGAATAACTGCACGTGAAAGGGATTTGAAATCCTCTTTTATTCAATCACTATTAAATACAAACCTCCCAATTCGGGAGAGATACAGAAAGTAAAAGACCACACTTGGGTCGAACTTAACAATCAAATAAACTTAAATAAATTTAAATGTAACTTAAATCAAACTTTGCTTCGCAGAGCAATTCGCGGAGATTGGCCTCTATCTAAAAGGGTGCGTAGCAAGATATACTAAATACTACCGCACTTTAATTTATTTTACAATGCAATCACGTAGTAAGCACTATGGCTTATAAATTTAAACTGCTAGCTGGTCAGGCGAACGTTGAGCGGCGTGACCGTGATCTGAGTCTGAGCTTTCACACACCGAGAGGTTTCTACCTCTGGCTTAAATAGTGCTTGGCTGAACTTCAAAAATTAGCATAAGCTAAAAACGCGCGCTTCTTCTGACAGGAAGTTGAAGCAGAGAGGAGATAGAAAAGATTTAAATTAAAATAAACTTGGTTAGTTTAACTAAAACCTTACAAACCTAGATATTTTAATTCTCGAACGATCTTCATGCGCTGATTATTTAATACTATTCTAGGTCTTCGTTCCAATGATCCACCTTTTTTGGGTATTAGCAAAGCTTGAGATTTATGTTCTGCTATAGTTAATTTTAGTTTTGAACAGAATGATGAGAAGAGTTTGCATGTTTCATTGCAGTGCTTTTGCAACTCGTCGCTTGTTTGTCCCTTAACAAGCAGAGCAGCAGCATCCGCATATGCAAATATTTCAATATGTGCTGGCCAATCTGCTGTTAGTACACTGTTGAAAGATAAATTCCATAAATGCGGGCCAGCACATGAGCCCTGTGGGCATCCTTTTGTTTGTTGTCGGTCTATGATGCCATTTGTATGTATTAAAATAAGTTTCCTGTCTGAAAGATAATGACTAAGTGTTTGATACAAATTTTGAGGACACTGTGCTGCTCTGAGAGCCTGTCTTATAGCAGGCCACCACAAGTTGTCAAAGGCACTCTTAAGATCAATGCTTAAGAGTGCCGTGTGATAGCCATTGTTTTTATTCTGGAGTATTATATCCCGAATGTCATGCAAAGCGTGGAGAGTTGAAAACCCGGGTCTAAAACCAAATTGTCGAGGACTAAGGATGGCGTTTTTATGTAGGTGAAAACGTAAACGGTTCATTAAAAGCTTCTCAAAATTTTTTCCCATTGCTGAGAGTAAACAGATTGGGCAAAAGGAGTCAGGATTACTTGGGTCTCTGTTCTTCTTCAGGAACAGGACTACCTGTCCTATTTTAAAATTCCGTGGGAAGGTGCCCGTGTGCAAAAGCTTGTTGAAGAACTGAATAAAGAAACATGGAGCTGTGTTTATAATTACTTTGGTAATGCAATAATCAATTTCATCCGGTCCAGGCGCTTTCCTTTTGGGTAAGTGTCGTAGCACTTGAAAAAGTTCTTGTTTTGTGAAATCAGGATCCGGCGGAGCATCAGACGTATTATTCCGAATTAGGATGTGAGAAGCTGTGTCTTCTTGTTCGTCATCGTGGCCAAAGACAGCATCAAGAATTTGCTGAAATGTGTCATCAGTATAAGTAGTGTTTGATTGTAAGGAAGGTGTGACATGGAAACGAGCAGGAGTAAACAATTTTCCACTAGCTATTTTATGGTGTATACCATATATTTCCTTATTTTCTGTACAGAACGATTTCCACGAACTGATTTTTGCTTCTAGAATCATACGTTTATATTTGGCTCGTTCCATCTGAAAATGCTGTAGGTTATTTGTTTGTAGATTAAGTCGTCTGTCCGCTTTTATCCTTCGACGAAGGGCGCGACATTTCTGCTGTTGTGCTCGAAGAGCGCCTGTCCACCAGTTAACTGCTTGTAGTCGTTTGGAGCTTCGGACAGGTAAAGTGTCATTGCATGTTTGTTGTATGGCCGTTTGTAATAAGTCAGAAAAGATTTACAATTCAGATTGAATATTTTCCCGTAGAAGATGATGTTCTAAATCTCTTAATTTGCTATGAATTTTTCTGATGAAGGAATTTAATTTGCGACCTGGGAGGTTATAACGTTTTATTATTGGAATGGAAGTAACTTTATCTATTGATAAGGTAATGTATTTGTGATCAGAAAGACTGATAGTATCTTCAATTTGCCAGCCTTGTATTAAATTGGCTGCCGATGTAAATTAAGTTCAAGTGTAATTAATATAGTTTGAGTCTACACAGACAATAGCCTACTTATGCTAGCTCAAGATAATTAGAGGCGCATATTTTGAGCTTTAGCTAGCAAGATACAAAAATCGGAATAATACTTTGGAAGAGCTGTGACTATTGTAAATAACAAACAGCAAAACGAGGCTGCCAATAGCTCGACCTCAAAACATTCAAACCCTTGGCTCGAATACACAATACCTAATTTGCCTTCTGGTGAATTCTAGGAAAGGAAGCAGTTAAAGTATAGCTTAATAACTGGTTAATTAACATAGAGTATTACAATTTCCGAAAAATTCTTATCTGTTAAATTATCTGTTAAACGTTTTTGTAATATAATTGGCGAAAATGAAAGTTTCAAAATAATAGGATTTCTTGACAATTTGACAAATGCTAAAGCAAAAAAGCAAACCTATAGGACTTCAGGAAAACAAGCAGAAATAAAGCAGCAAATAGCTGAGTTCAGAAATTTAATGATAACTGGTAAAACACTGTTTCTGAAAACGCTTAACACAAAGCGTTTCCTTTCAGACGTATTTCTTGTAACGGATAAGGTCATGAGGTTTCGAGTGATTAAAGAAATAAAAATAAGGAAATAGAACAAGACATTTGAGTTAATCAAAGTCCAAACAATTTTAAACTGAAACGAGCGAGGATTCTTTAAAAAGTTTTCAATATTTTGAAAAGAGAAGATTGTATTTTGATAACGTAAGATTTCACATTTATGTAATGATATAAATAAATTTGCGTTAATAAATAACATTTCAAACAACGTGTTATTGACGAATAAGAAGATTATCGATGTGGAAATAATGTGGCTATTATTATTACATTCGTAGTAAATATAATGCCTTTCATCAATTTTTACTTTTACCGTCAAATATTAGTACTTTCTTCCTTCTAAGTAAAAGCAGAAAAATTAACTTTAAATTAAGAATTAGACAAACGAATTTATACCTTACCTTAATTGCAATAGGAGATAATATTTAAAAAGTCAAATATGTTTTAACTGGCACATTTTCTCTTCTTACCTCTCATCTTACCAAAATTAGTAAATATAAGTTTTAATTTATTATTAAAGAATTTCCATAAAGAAACATGAGAGAATAAATTTTGGAGTTCCGGCTTAAAAGGCTTAGCAATATTGTATCCTGATAAGTGCAAATTATATTGATTTTACATTTTAATGCCACTTGCTTGGAAATTTTATATTATTAAAGAAAACAGCTACGAATATCTTGATAGAGAATTGCATCTATTGAGGCATGCTTTGTCCGGAATGCCCAAATTTCATTTTTTTATGTTGTTGTTGTTGTTGTTTTGTTTTTTAAAATAATGTTTCGGATTAAAATGAGCTATAGAAAAACAAATGTTTCATAATTTAATAACTTTAATTAAGCAAGCATATTTCCAGAAATGTCAATGAGTACAAATGCAATGTAAATTACAACTTTTAATTACCTTCAAACTTCCTTGAAGAATGACGTCCTTTTGGCAATGTAAAAATTATCATTTTCATCAACGTCAAATTTTAATTAATTTAACAAAATCTGCTAAAACAATGAATAAATACTTTCAGTAAATTTCATTTAATAATGCATGCATTAGAATATTAAATATATGAGATATCAATACATAAATAGCATGCAACTGAAATGACTATTCGAAAGCTAAAAACATTAAGCTTAATAGCTGCAGCGGAATGATTCTCAACTTTTCTTACCATATTTTTCAAGCATAATTTAGCAGCTTTAATTCTTCTATGATAATAAGACAATAATAACGTAAAATGCTCTGAAAAGGGTGAAACAAAAATTAAATATAAAATTATTTATTACATTATTTATTTAGTTATTTAATTATTCAGATCTAGTATATTTTCCTTCTCTGAGGTAGCACGAAATATTTATACTGGGTGGTCATCCTCTGTGAAAGGTAAAAAATTATATAACGATTCAACGGTAGGAAGCAAAACATTTTAAAATGTAAAATATGCACCTAACTGAAAGCTAATTTAATTTGAGCTATAATATCTCTGTTATGAAAAGTGAATTTTGTGTTGATATTAAGAATAGTTTGATATGGATTTAAAAAAAGGAGCAAAATATTAACTAAATATTTGAATGTTTCCATTGTTATAATTATTGAAACTGCATGTTCCGATGTCGTAAGCATTAAAAATAATTAAAAGTGATTAGAAAGTTACCACAAAGTAAGCGCTTTATCGAGCACATATTCCAACAGTCTATAGTCGAACGTTTAGCCATAGCTGTTGAATTTTGAGGTATTTTTCAAACACAAGGTAAATCAAAACTAATGGTACAGAAGGGAAACATACCTATGACTACTATAATAAATTTATTTCACAAATGCAGATATATCATGAATGTAGAACTCTCCATATTTCTATGGGCATGCACAGATGTTCGATGTAAAAGCCTTTTGTGGCATGGCAGACGTCTACTAGCCAGCTTTGTTGGAGAATTCTTGCCAAACAGATATATCCACTTTATTCTGTTACCTATTGGACCCATCAAGGTGGTCAAATGACTTACCACCACGTCTTAAATTTCTAAGTAAAGTGACTCTGAAGAAAATTTTAAATAAACATTTCTTTATTGTATTGTGAGCCTAATGTTTACACAACCTGTGTACAGAAAATAACTCTGAAGTGAAGTTTGATATGGAGTGTGTAGACATATGAGGATACTTTAGAAAATAAAAGGTCACTTGAAAAATAAACGTTTACGGGGCTAAATTCCAAAAAAATTTTGCATTATTGAGGCAAATTTGTAGTGACCATGCAGTGGAACATAGTACAACTTCCCGTTAGCTACTAGACATCCATGAAATAATATCAGACGCGCGTGATGATCGAAAATTAAGTAGACAAAAATTATCAACAGATTAAAGAAGTGTAATTCTGGCATCAGAGTCGGAGCAACCGGTGCAGCTGTACTGACACACATCTCTACGTAGGATTACCAAGGAATTTTTAGTTTCATGTGGGAAAAGAGTTCATTGCGGCGTATTACCGTACGTGGTTGCGGAAACTCTGAAGGAATTGCACAAAAATGACCTGAATTGTTTAGGGATAGGGAGTTAATTCTGAAGAACACCCGCAGAAAATTGAGACCAGTCTCCTAACCAGGTACAAGAGATAGGGTTCACCTCACCAAAAATAAAATCCTCGGATTTAAAATTCTTCCCAAAATTAAAACATTGGACCACAATCTGAAATGAGATTTCTTTAGCAGTTATTAAAGCCATTCAGGGATTGAAAAAAGTGGTACCCAATAACGAATAGTAAATCTTCCAAGCGGATCATAAATGTTGTGAATAAGGAGATCATACAGAGGTAGGAACAGCCTGAAATAAAATTAACTTGAGAGAAAAAATACTACAAAGCATTACTTTTAGATCAACTTCGTATCTGTATATTTTGTGTTATTCCAATGACCATGACCTGTTACAAAAGTAATTGTCAGAAATGAAATTATTTGTAGTTTTATTTGTTATTCCGAGGATAAGCCTGGGTCAGCAGTTGGAGATCGTTCAAATTATTACGTACATTATATAAGAGATTAAATTAGTGATTAATAAAGAAACGTGTCATTGCATGATTTCAGTTTCAAATCCCAGTTTTATTTTAAAAAATTAAAGTACTATTTATTGAAAACAAGTCTCATTCCCAAGGGTAAAGGGCCGCAAGTAGCTCGCGAGCCATGCTAATTGGCCATGCCTATTATATATGCTAATAAACTTATAATAGCTAAAAGGTTCTAGTTAAATTATGTGGCCTTGGTAACTAGAACCTTGGAGAAGGGTTTAGCGACTATTCGCTGTTCTTCTTAAAATTATAAAAACAAAAGTCCAAAGAAGGGTTAAAATACCCTTTTAATTCCACTCAAAGAATAAAACAATTGGCTCCTGTCGGGCTTACAGAAAAGCCTCCACTTGGGCTTTGACTCTACGATGGAAAATAAGAAATTAACTCAATTCTAACTAACTGAAACTTAGTCGAAGCTGTACAGAAATAACTAATCGAGTTGGCCTGTAATTAAACCTCGCTGGCGAATACTAACCGTCACATAAGACTACAGCCAAACGTAGTAAGATACGCTTAAATCAACGATGTGGCCGAACTTCCCAGCTCTTCTACGGAAATGACTGAACTTCCCATTAAATAATGGTTCTAACACATTTACATAAAACGCGATCCTGAAAACTCATTCTGGCAGGGAGTTGTAGGTTGGAAATAAGAGAATAAGGAAAAGGGTTTCAACATTAAATATAACTATTGGAAAATTAAAATAATCCCTACATAGTTACCAAAACTGAAACATGAAGCTTCATTGATAAGAAAAACAGTCAGTAAAAAGT
>KK112561.1:214468-224806 GCA_000611955.2 Stegodyphus mimosarum | reverse complement strand
CAACAAAGTAGAAATAGGAACCAAAAATGTGGATTCAAAAGAAAGTCTCACGATGCAGGTGACTAGATCTATGAACGATCTTACGAGCGTACCAAGAGAAGAAAGCAGAATGGGCAAGGAAAACCCAATGTATCCAAAAGAACTGCGGAATCATCGGACAGGTGCCTGAGAAGCAAGAAACGTCGATTGCAGCCTGAGAATCAACGTCCCGAATACAGCAGAACCAGGACAAGCAACGAACAAGGTCCCAGGAGAGAAGGGCCCAGTCCACCAAACGTCCGGCGGAGGAACCTCCTCTACAAAGGAAGTTTCCGAAGATACAACGACGGAATTTCAAAAGGAAAAGAGATGAGCAACCTCCCAAGGACCAAAAACAAAAATCCAGGAGACTGAACCAAGCTACAACTTACTCAACTTTTAAGGATTGGGCCAAGAAAAGGATGGACGATCATAATTAGATAAGTAGAATTCCTTATTCAAAAGTTTAGTTAATTTTTGAGTGTACTGCAAGTTGCAGGGCGGATTTTACCTCAAGCGAGGTTGAGTTTTGCGCCAAGTGGGCGATAAGTTCTCATATTGAAAGTAAAATGTTTTTGTTTAAAAGAATTTGTAATTCTTAAAGACTTAAAATTACTTTATGTTTGTAAATAGATTAATTTTGAAAAAAGCAATGAATTGCTGAAAAGAAAATGTTAACTAAATGATTTTGTATGACGCTTTGTCGAAAGACTTGTAAAATGTCTAGAATGAAAAATCGCGAAAATTGAAGAACACGATTTAGTCTGTGGACTATTATTTCAATGTAATTTGATATTTCAAGAAAGTACCTTGAGAAAGGAATAGGAAGCACTTGCTGTAAGCTTAGAAATTTAACCTCTATTTGCATTTCAGGATTGCTATGAAATTGTAATGTGTTATGAAATGTAACAAACAATATTATGCTAGCAATGCACGCTAAGTGCAATATTAATGTGAATGTTGTGTGCAAACTGCGAATTTGTATGCATGAAAAGTTAAAGATTGAGTAATTTTAGAATGCAAGTGTTAATTAGGCTCTCCACCAAATACACTTAAAGTGTTAGACATAAAGCTAGTGAGAACCTTAGGATTAGCTGGTTATAGGGCGTTTTTTCAGGTCTCGTATGTCAAGTTCTAACTAATGTTAGTCGATCGTAGGTGGAAGAGTTGAACACCCCCGAACAAAAAAACCCGCAATGGCGGTTTGCTTTATATCCAACACCGGTGAGAGAGCATTGGAGGAAGAATTTAATTGTGCTTGAGTGATAATGTGTGTCTGTGCGAATTTACATAGGTAAAAATAAGGATTTGTACCACCTAGAATTACTATGTTATGATGTCATACTAAAATTGTTTTCCTTCCAGATTTTGCTGGAAGGAGTAAGACTTGTTAAAGATGTTGAAGACTGTTGTTCAAGAATACTTCGTCTGTAAACTTGTTTCACAAACAGATATTGCCTTGTAAGAGTTGGCCTAAGTTTAGAACAGTTAAATTTTGACTATTTTAGAATTCCGAGTTTCAACATGGTCCGTTTGGACCAAAATTTAACTATCAAGTTTTATTTTAATTTAAATCTGTCTATCTCCTCTCTGCTTCAACTTCCCGTCAGAAGTAGCGCGCGTTTTCAGCTTATGCTAAGTTTGAAGTACAGCCAAGTACTATTTAAGCCAGAGGTAGAAACCTCTTAGTGTGAGAGAGCTTTAGTCTCAGATCACGGCCACTCGGCTCAACGTTCGTCTGAGCAGCTAGCAGTTTAAAATTTATAAGCCATAGTGCTTGCTACGTGATTGCATTGTAAAACAATTTGAAGTGCGTTAGTATTAGTACATCTTGCTACGCACCCTTTTAGGTAGAGGCCAACTTCCGCGATTAGCTCTGCGAAGCAAAGTTTAATTTAAGTTCTATTTTAAGTTTAGTTTTAAATTATTTGATTGTTAAGTTCGACCCAAGTGCGGTCTTTTACTTTCTCTATCTCTCCCGAGTTGGGAAGTTTGTAACTAATAGTGATTCAATAAAAGAGGATTTCAAATCCCTTCACGTGCAGTTACTATCCAGCCCAGCAGTTACATCAGAACAAAGCTTACATTTCATCAGCTCACTGTTCCAGTTCAGGACTGAAAACTTGAGAAGAATCACCCTGGTAAATATTTCACAATGTTCTCAAAAAACACACACAGAATACTCAGTCCTGATAGAGTAAGTGTAGTATTTTAGAGAGCCAGAGCTCTTGACTAGCGCGCGTTTGCCTTTGGCTACGTCTCTGTCTAAGCTATTACTAAGCTCGGCCGTACTTTAGGCCCTTGATAGCTTCGCCTACTTAATTGAGATTTAGGGGCCAACTACTTAGAATCCTGATAGTTCGGCTATATATTTTAGTTAAGCATTAGTTAAGTTTTAATTCTTAGTAATTTGAGTTCAAGCCCAAGTGGAGACTTTGCTGTACGCTCCGAGATAGGAGCAGACTGCGTTCATCCTTCTTTCAAGAAATAAAGGGTAGTCAAGCCTTCTTGAGTCTTACGTCTCTGTTCACACACTCTAGCGATTATTCCCTTATCAGTGTACAAGTTCCTCACATTGAACTGTGAAATAAAACGATGGAACCCCACAATATCATCAAAAATGCCCAGACACGTACTTGAAATGAATTTATTTTTACAGCTAAACATAGGAATGGAAAACAAAATACTTATTCCAAGATTGTATTTCTTTTCCCTTCATGGAAATCAAAGCGCACTTGCACAGGCATGCAATCACACTGCACAAGCACATATGGAAATTCTTAACACATTTAGTAATCCTGATAATTATGTTAAATATATCAGAAAATATTTTCATGTATAACAAATGAGTAAAAGTACAGCTTTTATCAAACAGAACACAATAATGAAGTTTCGAAGATATTTAATGTTGTGAAGTTAAGTAAGTTAGTAAATTTAAATTTTTAATCAAAGCAGTGAAGTATTTTGATAATTATGAAGTTCCTTGGATATCTTTATAGATGAACTTTCAAAGAACTGCGCGATTTATTTTAACAATTTTGAAACAAATACACTAAAAGAAGCATTAAAATGTATTAATCTATTTGTTAACTTTGATTTTTGTACAGAAATCTGCAGAATGCTTCGTAATTAAGATGCACTGCAATTCTTATTCCTTAATCTGAAGTTTTCTACAAGTATTTTTTTTTTCATTAAAATTGTTGTGTTGGCATACGTACAGTTTTTTGCATAGTGACTTCAGATCTGGATAAGTCTTTCGAACAAAGAAAGCGGCTTGTTTTACTGGCTTCGCGGAATTTTGCGATGAAGGCATCACATTTACTGTTTCATGTCATATTTATTTTTCATACTATTTATGTACACTTCAGCAGTTAATTGTTCTTTTCTTTCTTCAGATACAGTATGCCGATAAACAATAAATATTCACTAAAGATTTTGCATAAATTTTCACTCATAATAATTAAAATTTTGAAAATCTCCCAATTCGCTGTTACGTCAAAAATTCGAAAAGTTGGGTAGGGTTCGGAAATACGCATCTGACCCCCGTATTGTAATGAAGTAGCATGGAAGAGCATTCATCGTAAAAGTATAATTTATTTCCACAACAGAAACGTAATTCGTGCTGAGAGCACTGTAGCAGCCTTTCTAACCCAGCGGACAATCCAGAAAAGGCTCCTGAAAGGAGAAGTGAAATGAACGCAGCTGATATTGCCGAGAATGTCGTACAAAGGTGCAACCTGTCCAGGTCAATAAAATAACGTCCGATGGTCGCATAACGTAGTAACAGTCTGGATCATGGAACCCCAAGAGGGGAACGGAGGAAAGAGACGTCGACGATCTTAAGGCCTGGAAAATAAAACTTAACGCAGTGAAAGAGCAAGACTAGAGCAGGAGTGCGATGTGTAACCTTAAAATAAGACATAAGTAAAGTGTATGGCAAATAATACAGTGGTAAAAAGGAAGCAGTTTAAAATAACAGAAACTGTAAACAAATGTACAGTAATAACTCAGAGGAATTAACTGGGGAAGTTCGAGTCACGAGAAAGGTGTGCAATATAAGGATGGAGGTAACTGTCTTCTCTGATTGTCTTGTAATCAAAAGTTCTGAAAGAGCTGAGTTGTGCACAGTTTTGTCCTGGAAGTTTCTATTTGCCTTGTTCAGATCTTCAACACATTCAACTTTCAGATCTTCAACCTTTCATTTGTTACGTAGTAGTGTGCATTTGTGATAAGTCTGAGATAATTATTTTGAAACTTTTGCAGCTTGAGAATATAGTTTTTGGATAGAATTACCGACTCGGGCGAAGCATATGCAGTAGTGAGTCTGAGAACCATGATATACAGAAATCGCCTCTTGAGATCCAAATTTGAATAAATACCAATTAGTGGCATTAGACTGCTCATAGCACGCACAGTTTTGCTGCGAAATTTATCGATGCGATAATTCCAGTTTATTTTTTTAATTTAGCGCGATTCTTAGGCATTCAGATTTGCTGACTTGAGGGATTTCGACATTAAAGAGGTAAAGTTTTCTGGTGATATTCGTGTTCTCCCGTTTTTCACGAATTATTAAAAGTTGTGATTGTGAGCATTAATTATGGAACATGGTGTACCATTCTTTAATCGAAGGAATAAAATTTTGTAGCTTCTTTACAGCATAATTGGCATTTGCAGATTTCATAGCTAATAATGTGTCGTCGGCGTAACATTCTAAAACGGGGTTATTATCTAAATGAGGTTTTGGAAAATTTGCAACAAAGAATAAATAGGGGATGGGGCTAATAATAAACCCCTGAGGGACGCCAGCATTAATATTCCGAAGATCAGAGTGCTCTTTTCGAAATTCCACAAAGAATTTTTCGCCTATGACGAAAGACATGATTAACTCGGTGAGTTATCCATAAAAACGAAATTTAATTAGCTTGAAGATAATCCGCTCATGCCAGACGTGATAAAAAGAATTCCTTACGTCCAACATGAGTAAAGCGATATTATTTCTATTATGCAGAGCAGCTCCAACAAACTCGGTGAGCCTAACCAGTTGCTTTGTCGAAGGGAGGCTTTTCCTGAACCCCAGTTGTTCGGGGAAAATGGAATTCATGTAGGGCTGGATTTTGTTGTGAATGATACGTTCATAAATTTTAGCCAGTCCAGATGACAGACTAATGGGCCTGTAACCATCAGCTTTAGTTGTGTCTTTGCCCGGTTTAGGGATAAAAATAATTTTCGCTATTTTCCATGATTTCGGGAAGTACGAATGCGTTAGGCAGGCGTTAAAATACCAGTATATTTGTCTATAAAATTTTGTGGAAATTCTTGTTCGCAAGCTTACTAATTTCATCCTAGCCCGGTGCTTTCAATCTTGAGTTATTTAATGATCTTACTCACTTTACTGGACGTGGTGAATTCTGCCATGTTTCTCGCAGTTGGTGCGTCATGCCAATCTCTTAGTGTCTTTGTAAAGGAGCACACCTCCTTTACAAAGTTGATATCCTTAGTGTTAGCATTTGGATTAAACTAATTTTTTAGATGGTATGCTAAAACAACAGGACTTATCTTTGTCTCCACAGCATGAGTACTCGTATAGATGAGGCAGTCGCTTGCATATATTTATGTTTCAGTCCTTCGATGATTGACCAGAAAGAACGTGTGGTGTTGCTATGGAAATGAAACAACCAAATAGGATAAAATGCTATGTTGCTTTGGAAACACCGCACGAACTTTCAGTTTGGAAATAATTATTAGAACCGCAGCGGAGTATCAGTTTTAATATTAACAGTGACTGTCGTATATTAGCAGTTCATATAAAATTTTACACAGATAGAATCCTAAATCTCTATTCGCAGAGTGGCGAAATGACGCAGCAGTTCGGTTTCTTCGTCGAAGTGCCATTGTGTTTTGTATAATAAAGTTTATATATTTTTATAAATGTGTCTTACCTCACTATGTAATTTCCACAAACCGCTCATGGAATCCAGATTGAGCCTTTTCTCTTCTCGTTTATCTCTTCTGAAATTTTTAATATCGTTTTCAATATTATTACTAATCTAGCTAAACATTCTCTTTAAACTTGCGTCCCAGGTAAGGTGCCACAATTTTCTTAAGGGATTTCTTTCCTTCATGTGTTCTCTGATTTTGGCGGGAAGCCTGTCAATGTGCTCTTCCTTAGGAACGGAGCGAAGAGCTTCATTAATTGCGTGAGTGGATGCAGTAGGTGGTATAATCTACAGCATCGTAACATCAGGTTTTATGAATATTAATATCCGGTGGGTGCTTGCAAAGAGTATTGTGAGAAAGCTTCCAATCCATAACAATTTCGTAGCCAAGATCTTTAATATTGGTGGCCATGAGAGTGACTAAAACGGGCACGTCATACTAAATGAGTTCTTGCTTGACCTCAAATTCCACAGGAATAGTAATATTAGTTAAAATCAAGTCAAGAATATCAGCTTTTGTAGGATGATTAGGCAGATAAGTGTAATCATCCGGAAAGACCGGTTAATTTAAGATGAAATTGTGTAGAATTCCACCATTTCTATCGCAGCGCCGACACCTCCAGTCCGAGTGCTTCATATTTAGATCCCTGGCAAGGATGAGCGGTTTCTCTTCTTGGAGAATAGCTTTAAGAATATTTTTGATGAGTAAGTGTCCCGGAGGGTTATGGAATGAGCTGAAGTAAACAACTCCGTAGCTGGGAAGAACTAAGACAGTTACTTTTTCATATCTATTTCTGCGATCCTCACTTGTCAAACAGGACTGAAGCGAATTTCTAACATAGATCGCTACTCTCCTCTTTCTGCGACTCAGACAATCATATCTATAAGACTACAGTTTTTCATTTTAATGTTCCTGCATGGTGTAGCATGCGTTTCGGTTACAAGTGCAATATCAGTATCGTAGTCCATGAGAAAATTTTGGAGTTCCGTGATTTTGTGGAGAACGCTACGGGCGTCCACAAAATCACGGAATACATTAAGAATCACGGAATTCATGAGGCAAATAGGAGCTCTAGTTTGATTATGCCCATTATTTGTGCTGTTATTGCTGAGGAAGTCTGGATTAGAACTTTGTTTTAGCTGTTGTGAGATTTGGATCCCTGAAATTTAATAACTTCCACGAGTGCCACCAGATCGGCAAAAATTTTTTCTCCTCGCTAATATTTTTTGCGTTCAGTCCTGCGTTGAATGCTTGTGCGTAGGATTTATTTTCAACTACAAGACTGGGATAAAACTTGTTTTTTCTTTTCGTTATTCTTTTTGGGAACTTCTCACCCTCCCGAAAATCGAAGTATGGGAGGAACCAGAGTTTACGGAACGGGGAAGAACTTCTTTATTATTTATATTGCTGAGTGCGTACGGGTTCGTTATGTATTGAATGCACAAGTCGTTAAAAAGTTAACAAAAATTTATTCTTTCCACAAGAAATAAATCAAAATGCTGAAGTATTTCTTCAGAGATATTAGTACAATATCACAATATCTCAAACGTTAAACAGAATTCACTTTAAAACAGATAAACTAATTCTAACTCACAGCGAAATCGCTGCAATCAATCACAGCATTAAGTAAACAAACAGCAGTTCGCTTTCTACAGCTACAACTACAACAACAACTGAGATGAGGTGTTTCAATTCGGCTTTTATAAGCTTTTTAATTATCACTAGAATAATCTCGATTTTTCTGGATGGTAACAGTAATTACTAGATATTTATTTATTAAATATTAAATGCACGCGCTCTTTTATTTTTATTTTTTTCCGACGTAGCTTTCTCTTCAGAAATCGTCTGCGTTGCACGTGAAAATAAAGCAATTTTAATTACAATTCTAAATAAATAGCCAAATAAATATGAAATCCGTAACAATATTCTCACATAAATAGGAGAAATGCGCTTCCCCATATCTGACACATTTGGGTTGATGGTTACATCCGCTCCGTATGTGATGGAAACCCTGGCAACTGTATTGCGGGGGTCCCGTTCTACCTCTATAACGTCCAGCTGTGATTCTTAGATCACATAAATGGCTTTCGTTGAAATTTTTGCGGATTTCTCAGTGTTGGGGAAGGTAACCAAAAATAGGAGTAATTTAATTATTTCCTCGCTTCTCCTTTTACTCATTTGTTTCATTTTCATAATTTTTGGCCTTTAGTTCCTCTTGTATTTCTTCAGTTGTGGTGTCCCAGGGTAAACTGAGAAAAAAAAATTTCGATTCCTATCCTCCGGGAGGTTATACGAATGGTGTTCTATTTCTGATTTTTTAAGAACGCGTATGATTTGCCTGCATGAATCTGCATTTGCAGAAAGAATTTTGACGCCGTTCGGAATCATCTGGCCGTTTGCGTTGCGAATGCCTTCGCTTTTCAACACCGTCCTAATTTGGCCCCATGTGTACGTATTAGGTTTAGCTATGATGGGGCGAACTCTCTTAGAATTTTCAGCAGAGTTTTCAATAATTTGTGTTTTAACTTCATTGTTTGAGTTTTATTCTAATTCAGGCTCATTAGTTTCCATTTCAGCGCTTTCGTAAGTATCAGCATTGTTTTTAACGGGACTGACTCACTTTTTTCCCTAATTGAACTAAGTGTTTGTTTATCAGCATTATTTTGTGCAGATATTTTAGGCTTTTTTATATGGCATAATTATAATGCGATAATTTCTTGTCATTACAGTTTGATCGCCCTTTCTTTGGGCTTGTGATCCTCATCTGAACTAGTACATTTATCGAAGGGAATTTACTCAGTATCTTTATGCATTTCAGTGTGAGCATTATTTTTGGTGTGATATTAAGTGGAGCTAAATTTGGCTGTACTCCTAATGTAGAAGCTGCAAGGATATCAACAGCTGTGTATTTGTATGACTCTATAGAGATTAACATGAATTTTTGGAAATTGCAATCTCGAGTTTCAGCCTCATCAAGTGAATTATTTTGCATCCTAATTTGCTCTAATTTAGCAACTAATTGTTGAAGCATAGCTGTTGCTCTTTCCATCGTCCGAGAAGCCTAACCAGATACCAGATCCAATCCTTTAAAATGAAGCCTGCGCCCAGGAACCGGGCCCACTCGACGGTACCCGGAAGACAGATGAGTAGGAGGAGACTTGAAAGGCGCTGACAATCACCTGACAGGGAAAGCTTTGGGGTAACTATGCGAATGCTATAATCCGGAGGCCAAAAAAATATAATATGCCAAAAATTAAATTAAATTAATTACTTAGATTAAAAGATTAAAATTATCTAAAAATATAATTAAACGTAAGCAATATATAGCATTCAATGATAGCAATCAGGCGATAAGCAAATGGAAGCAAATATAAAGGAACCGTAACGATAAGCATGCACAGTCGCAGCATGTGGTGGAGCTCAGTGAGGCATGTGATCGATGACAGAAACCAGGGAGTGGAGTCACCAAGAAAGCAACCTTCCTGTCCAGCGTCTTCACTCCGAATCGTAAAGCTGCTGAAAGGAGGCTGCAGTTCTTCATTCTTTACAAGCCTTCTTACGGCCTGTGAGTTTCTTCTAAGAAAGTCTAAGTTTCTTCATCCAAGACCATAAAAGAAGGCAAAAGGGTCCGCTTTAAGGAGCTGCAAACTTGCACAGAATAAGAAGAGAACCCATTTTTCGCTTGATCAAAAATGGAGCCTGTAGATGAAAAAGTGAGTTGGGTCGGGTCCCGAGCCCACGAAGTGAGGCAGGACTTTACCCCCTCGGCTAGTATAGCAATTATACTTCATTGGCAAATTTGAACATTATTTCAGCTTAAAAGCAATCAGCATTTTCTCAGTCGCAGATTCAGCATTTATGATTTTTATGCTAGACTGGTTATGTCGTTTATAAGATGGAAGATTTTCCGGTCTTTGAAAACCTGCAAAATGTCAGTTATTGAGTTGAGCTTCTAAAAGTAGGTCTGAGTTTGGGGTTTAACGCATAATTATTTTGTGTTTGTCCGGTTATAAGATTTAGAGAAAGGTCTTAAATATTTCGTAGGTTTTATTTCAAGTTCTGTAATATGCTAGGATGGAGATTTCGGAGAATTAGCCATATATTTCAGCTTTTTCAGTTTCTCGAAGCTACTGTCAGAATCGGGATCTTTGATGAAGTCCTGAAGTTTAAGTTTATTACTTTGAACTGAAGTTGTTGAACAGACAGCAGCTGAATCATCCATTTCAATATCGCTAACAAGCCTATCAGCCCAAAACCTATCTAGTGGTTCCTTGCTGGCGCCATAAAGAGAACTAGCAAAAAGTAACACTTACAGCAGATCAAGTAGATCAGAGCTGAAAATCGTGCGTCGCACTAAGATGCTCGCCAATCTACAATGTGTGC
>KK112561.1:203941-214458 GCA_000611955.2 Stegodyphus mimosarum | reverse complement strand
GAAGTTTGTAACCTAAAACACATACGCTATGTTCACCTCTTGCTGATTTGATTGGCTAATTAGGCGCGTCTTTAGTTCGCAACTTTATACTCCGTGGTTCGCATTAGTGAAATGCTACAGAGTGTAGCAATCTCGAGTGCTAATCAAATGTTCGCATTACAAAGCAATTCGAATATTAGAATCTGTAGTACGAGAGCTCTTTAGCTACAGCGGTATGATATTACGATATCTACAGTATTTCATGAACAGTTCAAAAACATTAAATAGACTGTTCTTCTTCGTTGGCAGTGCGGGTATGGCATTTTTCCACTTCTTTATCTGGAAGAGAACTTCTTCCCCTTTACCTTCTAGATGTTAAGAGTGTCCAGCAGTAACCTATCACTCAGTGATATGCATTCTTGCATCCAATGGTGGGTGCAGAGTTCGTGGATTCCTGTGCAAAAACATATTTCTGAGTCCCACTCCTCATGATGTACAGCACTTCCAAAAGGGGGGGATGGAGGAGAATCAATTGCTTTTTACTAATGATGATTTGAGTTGAGGCTTAGTTAATTATTAAGCAATACAAGAACGTGTTTATGAGGTACCGAGGTGGTAAACCCATAACAGAACATTTTTTGCAAGTTTCTGTTCTTCTCTTTTTTATTTCTAATGTTTTAGATCTATAAAGATTTAAAACTGGAGCCTAATTAATGTCATCATCTGAGTTTTAATCCTGCTTTGCTAATTTGAGGGATCAGATTTTCATATGATTTTTCTTTTCATCTGGGATCTATCGGGGACAAATAAGTAAATCTATAGAGAAGCGATGTAAAATACACAGTTAAAAGGAAACGTAAGAGCTATGGGGTTAAAGAGAAAAACAATAAATTAAATCATTTTGTAAAAACTTTATTTTAAAGTTTACAGGAAATTTTCAGCAATCTAAGGTATTTTATCATAATTATTATTATTTAACATTCAGAAACAAATAAATGATGGTAAAGTTTCTACAGCATAATAAGTAAACATACAAAAAGAAATTATGTTAATTTTACACCATAATTTATTTAGCTCACAAATATGAATTACTAAAAATTTACAAAAAATAAATTAAAAAAAATCTGAAAGATTTTAGATTTTATATTATGCCCAAAGAGGCGTTTTTTTTCATTTACGCACATACACGCTTCAAGAGCATTAGAACTAATGTCCCTTTGGGCTAAAAATACTTAAAAACAGCATATTTTTTTAATTTCCGATAGACAGTTTCAACAATGGAGATAAAATGTTTTTTCCCTGTACAGTATTGGCATTGCTCGCTTTGAAATCGTTGAGTTTGTTAATTAAAAATTCGTTACAGTTTTCACAGCCTTACAAAATATGAAACAGACAATAAAAAAAATTTCCGAATTCGGGTTTCCAGGTCCTCAGATTCCGGCAGAGGTCTATGTTATTTAAAATTTAATGTCTCTAGATACCGTTTCTTTTTCACAAGGAGAGAAACGTACATACATTTATGCACATTCTTCATTATTTAATTTCTTTAAATATAATACAGGGTGATGATATTTAGTGGCAGTAATTTGAAAAGTGATGCAAAATTTTTAGTGATTCAAAGCTTTTAGTGATTCGATACAAAATACCGTTTCGAGACTAATAGCCCTTCTGGGCTAACGCTCTTTTGGGCTAATAAATGAATAAGATAAAAATAAATATAAGCCCTTCTTGAGCGTAAAAAATGTATTGTCTACCTTAAAACAAATATTTATGTCTGAAATTTCATAAACACAATTGTTCGATTGTGTATAAATTTTTATAAAAGATATATTTGCCTTTTTCTTTAATTTCTCTATGTCCTTAATTTTCTTCTTTCCGTCAACTCTAATTTTTGGTAATTAAGTTATTACTATGGCTGACTCTTTTCTCCTTCCTTACCCTGTGCCTTTGTTGTGTAACTGAAAAGCACGTCCGGCTACCCTCGAAATATTCAGAGATCGAATTCCGACGAGGGTATAGTTGGTTTTTTATACTGCCTGCTTCGAGAAACCTAATAGTTCTACAACGTGATTGATAAAACTGATGATAAAAGTCACCATAAAATATCTGAATTATTGAAATTTGCATCTTGCTAGTTTCATTTTCTGGAAAAGCATTTATTATTTTCCTGGATATCCTCCATTTTTTCAACTATATGAGCGTCCATGCATGGCAGTGACAAGCTTGAGTAAAAATAAATATATGGCAGATTAAAACTAAACTCTTTTATGCATTTCGAATGATTAAGACCGTTGGGTACTGTGGTTAAGATCGTTCGACTCTGGTTCAATCCCAAGTGAACGGGCTAGTTGCATGGTTGGTTTTCTTGGTTATCTCATATTCAACTTGAATATGAGCCAGTTTCCCTAAAATATCCTCTACGATGGCATCCTTCCCTTCTGGAAGACAGCACTCGTGTGCTTCGTCATACTCAAATAAATTAACTTTTTATGCATTTCCCGTTCAGTTCATTTTGCAGACTATTAGCTGACTAGTAGTGGCTATGATGGCCGAGTAAGATTAGATTAGATTAGATTATTTGTTACACACACGAAGCCTATGTGCTTAAGGGAAGACATGTTTTCGTGGAGAACTTTTTAAGGCAACCTGGCTTCTATCCACGTTACATATGAGGAAACTACGAAAACGTCCAAGAAGGCAGCTCGTTGGCTAGAAATTCAAGGGCGAGTAAAAAAAGTTGTTGAAAGTTCTTAATTGCATCCTGTTTTCGATTCCAGAGAGCAGAAAGAAATGAATACTTTAATATTTGTTCTCGTATGAAACGAATGCTTCTGAAAAACATTTCAAATATTTCTCTTGTGGAAACTGAAACCTTGAAAGCAGGTTGAATATCAGTTTCGAGTTTTGTCACGAGATATGGAAAGAAAAAAATAATTTAAATTTGTTTACTGCGAAAGGAAGTCTCGAAAAAAGATTCTGCAGAGTAATATTTCCTCAAATGTTGACTCTAAAGGTATGCATCCAGTTATAAAATATCTAAAAAACTAGGCAATTCTGTAAAAACGGTGTTTGCGCAATTAATGAGAAGATTGTGCAAGTAACAAAATATACCAGTTTACATAGCCTCCTTAGCGTAAAATACCCAATTAATAAAATATTCTGTATATTTCAATTAAATAAACAAAACGTTCCATATCTTTGCTATAAAATATGCAAAAATTAGAATACTTCTTTTGGCTTACTCATTTGGTAGGTTATGTATTAATTTAATACACCAAGACTAAAGGATTCTTTACTTTGGTTGAGAAGTTCTTTATTTGCCGGCAAAGTAAAGAGTATGTGTGAAGTCAGTTATTTTCTTAGAACACCACCCTGGGAATTGGCGCTCCAAGAAAAAACACGTGAACATGTTTCCTTAGCTCCAGCCGAAAATGATTTTCGAGTTTCATAATAGGCAATCAAATGCAATTCAACTCTTGCGGTCTGTCACATTTAAAATAGAACTACTTTCCATTACTTCCGTTAATTCAAATTATAACAGTCTGTTGCTGTTCCTGTTCCCTGAACTATATTTAGGATTTCTAAGATTACTTCGGCTGATAATAAAAATGCATTATCTATACTACATAGTATAAACGTGTATACATACAAACATGCAAAGTTTCAAAGGGGCGTGAATACAGTCATTTTTTACTCTCTTAAATTATGCATAATACATCAGTAATTATGATAAGAACTTTCACTATATACTCATCATATTGCAAATTTGTATTAAATGCATTTGTTCCTATATAAAATTTTAGTTTATGCTGTTTATCATTTAAAATCTAAAAGCCAATGAAAAAAAATGCCTTCACATAAAGATTGCAATTATCTTGTTGGAATATACAATTTTCCTCGATATGCGTCAATAAAATGCTATTACGTACGAAAAGTTTTAAATTTTTAAAAAAATATATATGTATATATACAAATAAAATAAAATTAAAAATAAATGAATAAAAAAAATAAAAAAAAAGTCTGAGAGAACTCAGATTTTAACGGTAGCCCAAAATGGTTTACCAAAATGGTTTATTTCTACACTCTCGCTGATCTAGCGGTCTACCAGTCTGCTGTTGCACTCACTGCTGCAAACTCATTCCTTTTTGTCTTTTTAGCTTTGCTATTAAACATCATTTTCTTCGCACTTACGCCATGTACATTTCAACAGCAAAATTACAAAAAATTTAAAAGCAGTATTTGTTTAAAATTCAAGAGGAAGGGTTAAAGTGTGTGAAGTTTATTAATTAAAAATCATATTTTTTGCACTTACGCCACATAAAATTTGGTTGAATATCAAAACCACAAAATATTTAAAAACAGTATATCTTTAGAATTTTTTATGTGTAGTCTCAAGCGCTATAGGTAGCAATGTTTTAATCCTTACAGTGTTGCCACGACTCGCTTTGAAATTGTAGAGTTTGTAAAAAATTTATTCAGGTTTTACAAAATATGAAACATAAAATTCGAGATTCCGATTTTCCAGCCGCACATGTTCTGGTGGAGGACTACGCTATTCAAAATTTCATAGTCCTAAATACAGTTGTTTTTCGGAGTGCAAGAAACATACATGCGTTCATGCAGATCCTTCATTTGTCAGGACTGAGTGTTCTGTGCGTATTCTTGGCAAACATCTTCGTGAACAGCTGAAAAGTCTCTAAGTCCTGATCTGGAACAGGGAGCTGAATGCAGCTATGTTCTGGTTGTAGATACTGCGCTTCAGTTGTATAATAACTGCACTTGAAAGGGATTTAAAATCCTCTTTTATTAAATCAATGTTATTTACAAATCACTTCCCAACTCGGAAGGGATACAGAAAATAAAAGACCACACTTGGGTCTAAATGAACAATCAGATAAATTTAAACTAAAGCTAAATAGAAATTTAATTGATCTTTGCTCACAGAGCTCTTCGCGGAGTTGGCCTCTAACTAAATGGTGCGTAGCAAGATTTACTAATACTAGCGCACTTGGATTTATTTCAATAAGCAATCACATAGCAAGCACTATGGCTTAGAATTTAGCTGCTAGCTGGTCAGGCGAACGTCGAACAGAATGACCGTGATCTGAGACTAAAAGCTCTCTCACACTGAGAGGTTTCTACCTCTGGTTTAAATAGTCATTGGCTCCACTTCAAAATTAGCATAAGCTGAAAACGCGCGCTTCTTCTGACGGGAAGTTGAAACTGAGAAGAGATAGAAAGATTTAAATTAAAATAAAACTTTGTTAGTTTAACTAAAACCTTACACATTATTTAATTTCTTTAAAAGTAATACAGAGCGACAATGTTTAGTTGCAACAATATGGAAAGTGATTCACACATTTAAAGTGATACGCCGCCAAATCCTATTTTGAGACTAATATCCCATTCGGGCTAACCCCCTTTGGGCTAGAAATGCATAATATTAATGGAACAGGTGAATTTGAAACTAATAAAACAAAATGTACGATTCGGAAATAGCTAAGATTTAACATGACTTTGATTTAACATGAAATTCTTAGAATACATGTAGTAAATCTCAAATAAAGTAATTAAACCAGAGAAGATATTTGACTGTTTAGAGATGTTTTTGATTTAGAAATCTGGGAACTGATTGATTTTTACTCAAGAAAAATTCCGAGAAACATTAACCTTTGGGACAAGTTTTGTGAGCATAATTTATACACGTGAAATAAAAAGTTCCCATTTATAGAACTCGCACTTGTTTCTGAGAGCATTTGTCATTATTATTTTTCCTTAATTTAAAAAATACGAAACTTTGATTTCAGATTAACCATGCAATCAATTAATTATCAAATGAAATTCTTTAAATATTCATGAGTATTACCCAAACTAAAGGAACTAATGCTAATTTCTTCTAAGCAATACCACATATGCAAAACTTCTAAAGCTATTAAAATACTGCATAAATATGAGTTATTCACTTTTTTTAAAAACATCTTTTTAGGTCTACTCATTTTTTAGGAAAACCTGCATTGTTTATCTAAATAGTTGATTCTTGAACTTTTTTTGGAAAAAAAAAGTGTGAGCGTTTTTTCTAGGACAGGCATGCTGTAAATATTATTAGGGTGGATATTCGTAATAACGATTACTTCATAAATCCATACTCGATACCTACACAGACCGTTCCGATACATAAGGCCTCAGTGGTGTATTGAGCAATTTTTGCTAGAATGGTAACATGGTATTACGTTCTTTTCCTGTTGCATGCGAGAGGTTGTTATAATGAGTATCGTCTAAATTTAAGATTATAAAAAATATATTCCCTGGATTTTTAATTAACTTATTTCATCGAGCACGATATCATTATCATTAAAAATTATGTTTATTATTAGACGAAGAACTTATGGAATTTTCTTAAATTAAGTATATTTAAATAAGTAATGAAATTATTGCACATCACGAATTTTTATTAATCGGCTTTTCTGTTAACTGAGAAAAAACAGCACCAAACTAACTAATCGGTTACTCTGGTAACCGAGGGAGGGAAAGCAGAAACTGTGCAAAATAGAGATAAGACATTTAAATTGAAAGAAATAACATTATACTACAATAAAGGAATGTAAATAATTTAATTATCTAACCACACTTTAAAAGCAGTAAATGATAATGTTCCAAAAGCATTCTTAATTTAACTCTGAACTAGCTAACTCTTTTGCGTATATATGAGAACATATCTGACATGCGACAATAATACAAAAACATTTTTTGGATATTCTTCCTTAAACATCTAATAAATTACCGAGCGTCCCAATGTTCCATCCGTACGTAACAAGCTTGAAACTGTTTTCACAATAAGCCTGATAGTCAAACAGTTGCCAGTGCATAATCAGTAATTGTTTTCTTCATTAACGACCAGAAAGCGTTCGGGTCGTAAGGAATAACAACATACAACTTATTTTATTTTAGAATTTGCTGTTAATTGACAACTGTGCAGCTTCATTTTCAGACAGTTTCTCACGATTTCTGGAACTACACAAAAAAACGAAGCTGGAATGAAACTTAAGGTTAAACGGCTGTAATGAAAGAAGCTTAAAGGGCCCCATATTTCTCCTGTCTATAACTATGCAAATTTCTGTTTTATCTTCTATAGAAATATTATGCATATGCTTTTACGGAAAAAAGTATAATCAGCTTATTTTCCTAAATTTAAAATTGTAAATCTATTTGAGCAGAAGTAAGTAACGGCCCTCTAAGGCCATGAGTCCCTATTCCGTCCGTACTCCTATTTACGCCACTGCTTACATCGAAAGAACGATTTCAGGCAGTGCTGGAAAGTGCCGCGACAGCATGCAAAAGAACTGTTTCTGAGTAACGGGAGTAACGTCATAAACGTGAGTCTTACTCACGTTTCGATGCAAATAGCTTTCAAGTTATTTACTTTGCTATCTTCTTGCGTGCAACGTCGATATCCGTAACTACAATGGAAATCTGCAAGAAGATGCTTTACCAATCATTCGCGTGCTACTGCCTTGAAGTGCCTATCATTGAAACACTGAGACATGGTTAAATTTTTCTGATATGCATATTATAATAGTTAAAATATCTGAGACGCGTTTCTCAAGTTTATTACAAAACTCAATCACATGTTTGTTGTATAATCGCTTTCAAGTGCCACGGCAAAATATACTGGGTACTCTGTTACCAAATACTAAAAACCATGATTATCCAACTGCGGGCTGAAACACACCAAAATGTAACCTTTACAAAATTTAATATTGGATTGCTATGCCTAATATCGAGAAAGACAACAATGAAGTCTCAAATGTTTTCAATCAGCTTTGTATTTTATGGAGCATTTAGGAACCATTCTGAGTGCCATAATTTTTTTATCGCTGCTAAGCATCTGAGAGATGTTCGAGAGCCCAATGTACACCAAAGAAAATGAGAGACAGTTTTAAAACTATAAGCAATAATATCAGTGAATTAAATATTTTAGAACCATTGCCTGAGAAGTTATTTTCACCACTCTAAGATTAAGATATCTAATGCTTTCCTAAAAACTTCATTCAGCAGTTAAAAAATGATGAACGAAGTATAACACTTTCAGAGTTTGATAGGAGCAGCGGAAAAGTTTTACTACAGGATTTTGGTAAGAACAGCACCATATTTTTACTACAAACCCAGCTTATAAGTAGGCTTTAAACTAAAAGGTTGTTTAGATCTCTTTATGGATAATGATGCGTATGGGGTCAATATCTTTTTTCCTGTCCCGGAAAAAAGATACTGACCTAGTGAAGCTTATATCCTATGGAGAGAGAATGCGTGAAGTTTCTGAGTCACTTAGATCTAAAAAAATTATTCTTTTGTAAAATTTTTTACCCTTCCATTATCAATTACATTTCAGTAGTTTACAGTCTTAACCTCTTCTTTCAATAGCATCTAGTAAAAACACAATCTGTTAATTAATATCCTCTACAGTAGCATTCGAACTGAAACATGTAAATGGCGATTCCTCATCAATAAAATCTGGCCAGTCAAGTCTCATGTTTTCCCATAGTTATTCTTCAGTCAGAATCATCGCATTCTCTTAGGGTGCTATCAGGACATAAATGATTGATAGTCCAGCTGGCAGCTAATGGTCCGTGATTCGAATCCCAATTTGGGCACCATAGCTGCAGCTAGGACTTTCAGCGCTCGGGAACTATTACAAGTTCCTGCCTCCTTCCTTCACTTAGCTACGAGACCTCGACGATGAAGCCACTTTGCTCCTCTCTTCGAAAGATATGTCGGCACAGACCTCACCATCTACTATGACTTCAGCTTATCATCTGAACTTCTTCATCTTATGAACTAACTACTACACTTCAAACTTTCTTAAAAATTGCCATAGTTTTGCTTATCATACTCATGCTACTTAATATTCGAAAAATGATTTAATCATTCTACTGGGATAGGGCCTAGCCCAGGAGCCCGCACACATGACTACGTTCAAGAAGTCACGGGGACTATTGAGATTTTGCGCTCGTTCCTGTTTGATAAGAATGGAAAACATTTCATTCTAAAATTCATAATATCAATTTAGCGCCTGTAGAACACTGTGCCCGAGAACAGATATTCCCCTCTTGCCTCTCTCTAGCTGAGCCACTGGAGGGCACATGTTAATTTTTCCAAGTTTTTCGCTGTGATAAACTCAATGGTTTCCGTAGTCTTTCGAGTAAGAATGGGTAGTGCCTCATAACATCCTTCTTTGAGGAGTAAACGACAAAAGATCAACTGTTTCTTCTGAGTCAGTTGTTTGATTTCGAAGGAAAAACGATCCGTTTCGAAGTCAGATCGTACAAGAACAAACATCTTTCCTTTATTGTATGTCTTTTTGACATAGTAAGGCTCAAATTTGAGTTTTAAAGTAAGATTTAAGTTTATCGTACGTGTATAAAAGAAAATTCATACTTGCGTTATTACATTTTGCTGATTGCGTACAGGCGTTTTTTAGTTTTCAGTCCATGTCAGCTAAGAATTTGAAATCAGATCTTTGGGTAAGGTCATTGGCACAAAGGCACATTTTCATTCGCAAACATAGAAAGAAACAGGGTAAATTAGTTTATCTGCTTATTTTGCTATTGCTATTCTGAATTTTTTAAAATTTACTGCATATTTCCTCAAACATATGTCTAAAACTTTTAGCAAATGTGCTGGTGCTTAAATTTGGGATTTGATTTATTTATGAGTTCAAACTGACTTACATATCATTCGATTACAAAAAATAAATAACTGTAAAAATATAAATATTTGGAATTAATTGAATTTTTTAAAATTTTAATCAAAGCTTTCAGTATCAGTATTCGATTTGGACCTTTCTAGTAATTTTAGCAAGTCTCTCTCAGTATAAAGAGAAGTCCAAATGAGTGGCATCGTCTTTTATTTCACCATTAACATCATCCTCATTAATATCATCTTCAGTTCCATCCATTGCATTCCTAATACGATATTTTTGGAATAATCGGCCGATTCTTTCTAGCCAATTTGTCAAACTGACGAGGACTTAGCATTCACCTTCAGCTCATCTGATTTTATTATCTGAGATAGATGATAGATTAATTGAACCTTTGATGATATTGTTACGAAAAATTTAGCGGTTGCGCCTGTATGTAAGCTTTCCGGCATAGCACTAGGGTTGCCATAAAATAGTGTATGGCAGGGTTGCCAGATTGGCGACTTTATCGCCCATTTGGCGACCAAATTGGCGATATCCCATGGTCCAATCGGGAAGCTTCTAGAATAACTTCCTGTCGAGATATTTCTCGAAACGTGTCGAACTAAAAGAAAAGCTATATAAACCCTTGCGTTTCTGAGAGCAGTTAGTTGCGAGTTAGTTGCGAGTTAGTTGTGAAGTTAGTTGCGAAGAGATTGTGAAGTAGTGTGAGCGTTGTGCTTACTGTGAGTGCTAAGCTACGCGAGAGTTTTGTGAACGGAAAGCAATCGAGATAGTGCTTTGCCGTGAAGCTATCTTTACAGTATAGCTTGACAGTGTATTGGTGATTGTTCCACGGTGTTTA
>KK112561.1:150585-202415 GCA_000611955.2 Stegodyphus mimosarum | reverse complement strand
GCGGTTGCGCCTGTATGTAAGCTTTCCGGCATAGCACTAGGGTTGCCATAAAATAGTGTATGGCAGGGTTGCCAGATTGGCGACTTTATCGCCCATTTGGCGACCAAATTGGCGATATCCCATGGTCCAATCGGGAAGCTTCTAGAATAACTTCCTGTCGAGATATTTCTCGAAACGTGTCGAACTAAAAGAAAAGCTATATAAACCCTTGCGTTTCTGAGAGCAGTTAGTTGCGAGTTAGTTGCGAGTTAGTTGTGAAGTTAGTTGCGAAGAGATTGTGAAGTAGTGTGAGCGTTGTGCTTACTGTGAGTGCTAAGCTACGCGAGAGTTTTGTGAACGGAAAGCAATCGAGATAGTGCTTTGCCGTGGAGCTATCTTTACAGTATAGCTTGACAGTGTATTGGTGATTGTTCCACGGTGTTTATTATAAGTTTAGTGTTGCCGTGAAGCTACCATTACAGTTACAGCCTGAAGCTGTGTTGCTGATTGTTTCAGCGTATTTATTGTAGATTTTCGACGCTTTTAAAGGTGATTTTGGAACTGTGCTGTAAATAGTAATTCCTGTAAATAAACTGTGCTTTTTATTGTTCTGCATCGTGTTTTCATCGGATACTCTCAAATCCACGAACCCGTAAAACGCAACAATATGTATAAGCTGGATTCATGAGATGACTTTAAATTCAGCTTTTACATGGGTTTTCAATTTTGACTGAAATTTTCCTGCAAAATCTTACCTCACGATACATTCAGAAATATACGGTAAGTGCTTGCTACTATAATTTATTTCACGCAGTGGTTTCTAATAAATTTTAATCCGTATTAACAGGCAAACTTTAATATTTGTTGCTATGTTAATTTATTGAATTATAAACAATGGAAGCCGCCCAGTCGTTAGTGGTTAGGAGAGCTTACTGCGGTACCGACGAGACTAGGTTCGTATTCCGGAGAAGGCATGGATGTTTGCGCAGTTGCTTTGCGGCATGGAGGGTCTCTAAATATATGGCGAGCGTAAAGTCCTCTAGTGTGGCTTGTGGTAGAGGAGAGGGGTGGGAAACTCTCGGACCCCTCCCCCCCGGGGTTGTCTCCCTCAAAATTGGGAAAGGTCCAACCTTCTTGAGGCTCTGGCAACCATTCTTCCATGAAATTACATGGACACCACCACCACCCCAACAACATAAATAATGCAAGATACATAGCAGAGATTGCTTATATAACGTACGAGGTTTCATTTTTTTAAAAGAATATTTTAAAGGCAATGGAATGTTTTTAAATATAAAATAGTTAAACTTATTTAGAAACTACTCTTTGAATACTGCATATTTTGAATGCCGTTGACTTTCTCAACAGCATATTGTCTTTGAGAAATGTAACTTTTCCGCAGTAATATTTTTGTTACCATGTTTACTAGACACGTTTTTATACTTCTAAATAAAAGTAGGTTTGTAATGATCTTCAAAACAGAAAGGTGAACTAAAAATGTTATTTTTCAAAATTCACAGAAGTGATTATTTTACGCACACTAAGCTATGATTTAAATTTCATAGATATTATTTTATAGTAAAGCCCATAGCAGGCATACAGATTGTCAGTCACCTGTAAAATTTCAAATTCATATATCCTTCTTTTTTGAAATTTTAGATTTCGAATTCCAAATCCATTTGAGGCCGAAGTTTTAATTTCTAACATATTTCTGCACACACGATCTGTTTACCGCTTAGACCCATTAGTCTGTAGGAAGACATTAAATGGTCTTATGAACCCTCATAATCCTGAATTTCTATCATATAAACAAGAGAAAGGGATTCTACAGTAGCCTGAAAGAATCTGTATCTAAGGCTACAAAGTATCTTAATTCTTATTCTAGAGTAGCACGAAAGAATCTGTACCTAAGTTTTAACTTTAATTCTTATTCTAACGCCCTGAAAGTATAGTAGTCTACAGAGCATTTTAATTCTTATTCTATAGTAGCCTGAAAGAATCTGTATTTAAGGCTACACAGTATCTTAATTCTTATTCTATAGTGGCCTAAAAGAATCTATATCTACGGCTACAGAGTATCTTAATCGGATCCTATTTGCGCCTATGTGCATCATGTGTGTTTCTGCCCTTCCAAAATCTTAAATTTCTAATCATATGGACTTTCAGATTTTTTCAAAAAGATTCTAGAACTGATAAGTAGATTTTTTTTGTCTTCAACTAAGAATAAGCATAAAGCTCATCTATAAAATTTTTTTGTTTAAATTCCGGCGTATTTTAAAAAAGAGACCTTTTAGTTGTTTCCGGTACTGATTTTTCCAACCAGTTAAAAGGGTAAACCATGAAAGCGAACAATTTAGGAAATTCCTCTCCCCTCCATCTTCCTAAAAATAAAAATCTGATGTGTACACCACATGACTTCCTTGCACGGAATATTAAATTATACGCATTTTTTGCTGCATTTCATTTAAACTTATTTCCTCGAATTTCATTTAGAGATATATTTCTCTTTCAATTAATTCAGTTCTCACTTTGCGACAAGGCAAAAATACATAACCTCAAAATAACTTTATTAAAAATTGAAAAATATAGAAAACTATAAAACATAAATACAGTTGAAACAATTTAAAGAACAATTTTTACAATTAAAATTAGAGCTTCTACGCAAAAATAAGCAATTCGGCCAGCAGGCAAGAAGGCAGATTTTCCGGTGCACAAACCTGAAAGTTTATTTTTGGTCTCATTAGGCAAAAACACGCTGACTTAATTTGTTGTGGACGCTATGCTGAGTCAATATATCGGATAATTTAATAACTTAAATGATAATTCCAGAATGGGTTAAGCGTGATTTAATTAGAATAATAAAAGAAGTCGTTATCTTTGTTGTTGTGAAGCTTACTTTCTCCAAAATGGCAACAAATCCACTATTCTGCTAAGTTTCAAATGTAAACAAATATGGCTGCTATGGTAAAAAATTAGGCTTAGCCGCAGTGAAACAACTTTTAAATTGTTGATAATTGTACAACTATTGCATTCAAGTTAACTAAAGGCATAAAAACCTTAACCGGAAGATAAGAACAACATAATTCAACCATTTTTTAAAGCAAAAAATGCACAATTTACCAACATATAAGAATAAAAAACTGAGCTCAAGGAGCCAAGTAACAGAGTGGAAAGTGCACAATTACATGCTATAGCAGTCCTATACCACAAAATTGTATCGTTCGAAGGCTACTTGTTTTTGAGTTATGCGAAATACATAGATGCGTACGTACAGACGCCATGAAAACATCTCTTCTGAATCCATTTTAAATCAGTTTTATAATTCGTTTGGGAAAAAAGAGTCATTTATTCTGTCCTTACATACAGATGTGATGCAAAAACATTTGTAAATTATATTCAGTAGGGGTTAAAATGTATATTTTCATTGAAATATGGTACCCGGAATTTTTCGCAATTACAATACTTCCTTTACTTCCTAAAAAAAATGTGATGTGTACACCACATGAGTTCCTTGTATGGAATATTAAATTATACGCAATTTTCCTGTATGTCATTTAAACATATTTAATTAACAGTTAACGAATTTTGAATTAAATCTACTTCGTCGATAGCGCATAAAACACAACAGAATAAATACACTCTTTAAAGTTCACTATATTTATTTACCATAGCCACACTTCGGCGCGAAACACAGACGATTTCACAGACGATTCAGCGGCGCTTACCTAATCCGCATGCGCTACTAATTAATTCAGCTCTCACTTCGCGGTAAGGCAAAAACACATAAAAATTCAAAATATTTTCATTAAAAATTGAAAGATATAGAAAAACATAAAACAGCAAGTACAGTTAAAACAATTAAAAAAACAAGTTTTACTACTAAAATTACAATATGTACGCAAAAATCAGCTAATAACTTAAATGATAATTCCAGAATGAATCAAACAGAATTTAATTTGCAATAATAAAGGAAGACGTTACTTTGTTGTTGCGAAACTTAGTTTCTCTAGATTGACAACAAATCCACTATTCTGCTAAGCTTCAAATGTAAAATAATATAGGCGATTTCATAAACAAAAATTAGGCTTAGCCGCACTTAAAAAAACTTTTAAATTGTTGATAATTCCACAATTATTGCATGCAGGTTCACTAAAGGCATAAAATCTTAACCGAAAGATAAGAACAACATAATTCAATCATTTTTAAAGCAAAAAATGCACAATTTACAAACATATAAGGATAACGAAACTGAGCTCACTAAGCCGAGTAACAGAGTGGAAATATATATATACAAATATTTATATAGTTTTAGTGCTGCCGATTGCAACCAAAATGCGTCTATATGTTATATATAATTCACGTCTATATATTATAGCAGCCCTGTATACAAAATTTTAACGTTCTGACGCTAGTCGTTTTTGAGTTATGCAAGATACATACATACATACGTACGTACCTACGTACGCACAGACGCCACGAATAAATCTCTTCAGAATCCATTTTAAATCAGTTTTATAATTTTTTTGGGGAAAAAGAGTCCTTTATTCTGTATTTACGTTTAGATATAACGCAAAATCATCGTTAAATTGCATTCGATAGCGGTCAAAATGGATATTTTCGTTGAAATATGAGACCCTAAATTTTTCGCAATTACAATACTTCCTTTTCACTTCGTACAAGGAAGTAAAAAGTAAAAATTATAAATTTTTAAAAAATCTGAAAGATTTCAGATTTTAACGGTCGCTCAAAAGGTTTTGTTAAGTTTTTTTTTCACGTTTTCTTTGAGCTCACAGTCTACAAGTCTGCTCTTGCATTCAGTTTTGCTAACCTTTTATTAGCTTTATTATTAAGCATAGTTTGCTCCACGCTTAAGCCACCTACAGTTCAACAATAAATTCACAACAATTTTAAAAGCTACAAAGCATGTGTTTAGAATTCTCGATGCAGTGTTAAGTGTTGGCATATATTTATATGTATATATATATATATATACATATTTTCAGTCTTTTCCCAGCTCAACAAATCTATATTGTTTTTTTCTTAGGCTAACAAAAAAATTTTTTTATTGTTTTTTTATTTTTAATTTTTTATGATTTAACTGTATTAAATATTACGTTCTTCGCACTTACGCCTCATAAAATTCAGTTAACAACAAAATCATAAAATATTTTAAACCAGCATGTCTTTAGAATTCCCGATACAATGTTAGAGGCTGCCATACATATTTTTATATTGCTATATTATTTCTTTAAAAACTAGCCGCTCATGCGGCCGGCCGTCTAAAATATTTATCATAAAAAAAGAAAAAAAAGTATATAATTATTTTAATGAGTCCAGCTAGTCTAATTTCATAAAAATGTATTAAATATTTCTAGTTAGATGTTTTAGAACTTTAATACATGTTTATTTAAATCAATTACATTAAAAAATAGCAAAAGATATTATTAAGAACTGTGTTTATTGCTTTAAATCGCTTAGTGTATTACACAATAACCAGCTTAAACTTGAAAGTAACTGAAGGTTTATAGAATGGCAACACGCTGGCGAGTGGAAGATAAAAGCATTTTATTTCTGGCCGAAGCAATGCATTGGTTTCATAGAGCCGAGTGTATTAAATAAAAGTAGAAGATAAATACCTTACATTTTCCCAAATGCAACTGCCTCACTCGCTGGAGATAAAAATGCTTTATTGCGAAGTGTGCCATTCCATGCTTTCAATCGTTGAGTATGTTAATCAAAAATTCTTGAAAGTTTTAAAAAAATATGAAATGAATAATATAACAAATTCAAAATTCAAAATTCCGGCTTCCAGGAGCACATGTTCGGGTGGAGGACTACGTTACTGAAAATTTGATGGTTTAAGTTATCGTCGTTTTTCGGCAATGCAAAAAACATACATACATATATACAGATTCTTCATTATTTAATTTTTGTAAAATAATACAGGACGATAATGTTTGGTGGCAGCAATATGCCGCTTGTAGTGAACCAAATCAAAATCCCATTTCGAGATTATAGCCCCTTTTGGGCTAATAAAAACGAGCGAGAAACTTCGAAATTACCAAATTTCGAATGATTTTTCTCCTGCCTTTTTTATGAGTCCTGTTTTCTACCCTGGCAAATTTCTTTACTCCTGATGAAGAGGGACCTGTTTATCTTCGAAACCGATTGAGTTTTTTGCCTAAATCTATGCCAAATACAAGGTTGTTTTAAGCATTCTTTTATCGCGCAATCCATTTTGATAAGACGTTCCTTCAGAAAATGTCGTAAGGTTTAGATCGGATTTAAGTGGTGGATTTTCAGGTCAATCTATTACAATAATTTTATTTTCCAAAGTGAACCTTCTGGCAGATTTCGAATTGTGCTATGCAGCCAAGTCATGTTGAAATGTTCTTGCAAATGGCATAATCCCAGATTTTAAACTTTTATGTACTTCGATGAATTCACTATTTCAGTGCCATCTGCAGTGAAAAAACCCGAAAACATCTGTTTTTGAAGTTCTTTTAAACGTTTGTTGGATATGGTGAGGTCTTATCGATTCACCGTTGTTTCATCTAGCAACGTTAGATATGTAGCCATGAATGAATGACGTCGTTGAAAATTACCTACTTCCAGTTATTTGTGATCCAAGATTTCTATTTTGTGGCCCACAATAATAGTTTTACTTCATTTGGAGTGTCAAATTTTTTTTACTGCTTTTTTGGCTTCCGACCAAAAGTTTGTATGCTGCGCATTTAAACAGTGAATATCAATATCAGTAAACAAGACATCTTTTTTAAGGTCTTTGTTTGGCTTAAAACTCCATTTCCGAGGAGTTGATCAGATTTTGAAGTTATTTTCCTTTTCCTTCCAGGTTTTTCTTTCTTTCCTGGAGAAAATGATCGAGTTTTATCATGTCTCTTCACAATTTGAGAAAAGCTAAACATTCCAAAGCCAACAGTGGAAGCAATATTTCTTAAACTGCGTGAATGTTAATCACAGTATTGAATACGGTATTAATTACACTGTTACAGTGTGTTAGTTGTGTGACTGTTACTCGGTGTTTTGGCTATATTATATGTGACTTATAAAGTGCCATAATCTTTATTCTCTTTCTAAGCTTTATAACCATTTTTAGTACATTAAAATGAACGAACGCAAAACATACTTTTAAAATATGCAAACGCAACTTGCTCTTTTCATAGACACAAGCTTTAAAATGATGCCATAATCCTAAATTTTTTGTCTAAACCCGTAATCGAAAGAAAACATCAAAACGACTAGAGAACATGCTTCTAGAGACCTGCTAGTACCAGCTGGCAACCACCTCAAAATTTTGTGAAAGAAGGGCTTGTCTGAATTAATTTCTACATTATAATACGCTTTAGTATTTGTTCATATACCTCATAAAGTAAATAGTTTTCGTTTTTTAAAACCAAATTTTTAAATTTGATTAGATACGTTCATTTATGTGATGAGTAAATTAGTGTCCATTTTAATGTCGAACATTTGCAATTTGGCTATCCAACCATAAGGGTCCCAAACAAGCCAAAGGATAAAGTAAACTCCTTTATTTTCAATAATCTTTACTGACAAAATTTATAATCAATACAGCCATCCAACCGGGATAATGGTTAGCGACGCTGACAGGCGTACCAATGGGCCCGGTTTCGAATCCCGGAGAAGGCATGGATGTTTGTAAATGTATAGTGTCTGTGCGGCATGGGGTACTCTAAATATGCGGCGAGTCGAAAGTTCTCTCGAGTGGTTAATGGTAGAGGAAGAAGGGTGGGAAACCTTTGAACTTATCCCCCCGGGGTGCTCTCCATCAAAATTGGGGGCGGAACAGAGCAAAGTCCTACTGTCACCTGCTTGGTGTTCAAGGCTCTGACCAATAACAGGCGCAATCTTGCACTCCTTGCTAGGATGAATTTCGTAGACTTGTTCTGATGTTACTGTCAGACAAGCAAGATAAGTCACAGCAACAACACAACATAAGCAATACATTTAACATAGTTTCTTCAATAGCCTTAAATCGCATTGAAATTCAACTAAAATTACTATGGGAAAGCTGTATTTATGCTTTCACAGAAATTTCGGGCAATATGATAATCCCTTTACTCAGGAAGCCATTCTTCGCATACTTTACAATAGCCAAATAAACCAATATTTTTTCAAGTCACAGTTTTCAGGAGCTTTGCTTCATCCAGTTACTTGATCGAAGGTGTCCTATAAGAAGATAATTAAATAATCTAAATACCATTCTATGAGTATAAAACTAAATACGTATGGATGAATATTTATTTAGTTAACGAAAAAATTAATAGGTAAGTTATAAACTATTTAAAGAAATTTTAAAAGTAAATTAAAAAAAAAAAGAAAATCTAAAAGATTTCAGATTTTAAATTATGTCCAAAGGGGCGTTTTTTAGCGTTTCTTGTGTTACCTTTATTTATTAAATATCATGCTCTTCGCACTTAAACAATATAATTCAGTTAAAGAACAATATCGCAAAATAATTTTAAACTGAACATATCTTTAGAATTTCCTATACACAGTCTCACTCGCTGGAGAAAAAAATGTTTTTTCCCTACGACGTTGCCATTGCTCGCTTTGAAATGCTTGAATTTGTTAATCAAAAATTCGTTAAAGTTTTACAAAATATGAAATCGATAATAAAACAAATTCAAAATTTCAAATTTGGGCTTCCAGATACCCATATTCGCAGCAGGATTAAGTCATTAAAAATTCGATGACTCTAGGTACCGTCGTTTTATCGCATTTGGAGAAATATACATACATTTATGCAGATTCTTCATTATTTAATTTCTTTAAATATAACACAGGGCTACAACAGTTTGAAAAGTGATTCACACTTTTAATGTTTCCGACGCAAAATCGCAAAACGTAAACAATAATCCTTCAGGGACAAAGCCCCTTTGGACTAAAAAGTTTTATAAATGCTGAGCTGTGCCTCAGGCACGTGATTTTGAGACGGGCCTTTCAACAAAAAAAGTAATCTAATTTTCCGATAATATGTTATTATTGAATTTAGTCTTTTCATAGTGGAATAAAATTAACTAGTATATCTTGAGAACATAAAGAAATATCGATATTGAACAGAAAATCTTTATTGGTCCATTTTCTTTAAAAATCAAATTTGGCTGGGCCAATAGGTGACCGCCTTAGAAATAGTTCACTGTATTTATTATTTATTGCAAGTAGATGCTTGGAATAATTTATGATTTCTTTTAAACTTCTTAAAGTAAAAACCACAGGAATTAAAAATAATTAAATTAGTTACTCAAATTAATTACTCAGCAATTACCTTCTGGTATTGCACAGATTACAGATTTATGAATGTGCGACGCAGTTAAGTTTAGTGGTGAATTTTATGAATTAGAGTTGAGATGATACCACGTAAACCATATGGAATTTGTTTTAAATTCCAATAGTTAAATTTTCCTTTTAATTAGATGGCAACGTAACAAAAAACACCAATAGAAATTCTAATATTTACTGCACTTACTAATAAACCCTTTACCACTTTCCACCTTCAGAGCTAAATATGGTGCTCCTACTTTTCATGATTCACTTTAAATAACTCCTCTATTTCAGGCTATTGAAATGATTCAGAAAAGTGTTCTCATCGATCATCCATTTTCTTATTCAAGCTTTGACAACATCGGTAGAATTATTAATTATGTAGCTCTGACAGGAATGACAGCAAATCCGTGCATTGGACACTCTTCCTTACTCGCACTATCTGTTAATCGTTAGTTGCTAAGCAAAGAGTTAGACAACACAGAAGGGATCAAATGCCTTCACGCAATTTTAGGAATTTTACCATTATTCGCTGTGATTCCGATACGCAATTGTTTTGTTTACAATCTGTTAATTTGCGTGTAACCTAGAGTGACCAGACGGTCAGATATTTAAACAAGGGTAGTCTTCAATATTAATACTTTTTCTGTTGCTTAAAGAAATGTATATTAGTTTCTTTAGTTCCATTAGTTCTTCCATTAGTTCTACGATGACCAAAGCAACAAATAGTATACTATAGTATAAAAAAGAACCTAATGTGGATAACGCATTTTTTTTCTTTCTTATTTTTTAACATTTTTTTCGCCACTTGGTTACAAACAGTAGTCTCTGATCGTCCATTTTCTTTGAAAATCAACTATACATAGCTATAATTGCTTCTTTCTTTCGTAAAACAGGTTTACACTTTCTTGCTTGTAACATTCTAGCTAGAATAGAGGTTCCTTGAAAGCTAGAATATTGAAGAACCAGGTAGCGACTATTCGCTGAGTTCTTGTAGCGTAAGTAATAAGTCCAAAGAAGAGTTAAAATGCCCATTTATTCTAACTCAAAATATATTTGCAGATGGACCTGCTTGGGAGAATAAGAAGTTTGCACTTGGGCTTTAATACAAAATCGAAAATATAAACTAAACTAAGACTACATCAATTTAAATCAGCCGAAGCTGTATAGAATATAACTCGCGTATTTGGACCTTATTTAAGGACCACCGGCGTGTACTAGGACGCACGTATTAAGTACGGCCGTAGAATGGAAAGCTTTATATAACATCAACAATGTGGCCGAAAGGCAGAACACGCTTTCACACTGAAGTAACTCAAGCCTCAGTTTAAATATTCATTTCTACGTTATTTGCATAAGTCATAATACTGAAAACTCATCCTATCAGGGAAACGAAGGTAAGAAATTAAAAGGCAAAGGAAAAGGATATTGTTCGGAGAACATCCTTGACGCCAAAAAGGGAGAAACAGCTTATTGTGATATGGCAGGCAATCGTTGTCATTCGATGGCGTACTTCCTCTAGGCAGACAACCGTAATACTTTTCCCTTGCTAAGGGATTATCTGTAGTATTACTTATTATCTGTAGTATTTATTGTTAGTATTTATTATTGTAGTATAGTAATTAAAGTGGGAAACAGCTTATTGTGGTATGGCAGGCAATCGCTGTCATTCGATGAAGTACTTCCTCTAGGTAGACAGCCGTAATATTTTTCCTTTGGTAACGGATTATCTGTAGTATTACTTATTATCTGTAGTACTTATTATTAGTATTTATTACTGTAGTTTTTATTATTGTAGTATTTATTCTGTAGTATTCGATTATCTGTAGTATTTACTTCCGTTGGCATGACGAAATGTCGCCCATACCCTTAAAGAAGCCAAGTTGGCGCAACCAAGGCTGTTCTCCGTACAATATCCAAAGGAAAAACGTGTTCCAAAGTAAAAATAACTGCTAGAAAAATAAAGTAAAACCCTACAGTCTTCCAAACCAGAATTTAAATACTCGAACTACAAGGCTTCGAAACGACCTTGTTGAGCGTTTAAATTCTAATCTTAAAAATTCTCACTCTACATCCAAAATTTAAATTACAATTTTAAGTTTTAAATTCTACTTGGAAAAACGCCAGTAGTTTACAAGTGCAATCTTCTTTTCTGGAACATGCATCATTTTCCTGAAAGATCTTTGACTCCTTCCAATATACTGTATCTGGAAAGAAAAGATATTAGGGATTATGTTCAATAGACCTTCTTTAGCCACATTTTTCAACAACAGTTTAACTTTTCAGAACATTTACTTGGCTTTCATACAATTTTCATTTATTCATGAATTTAATTCCCCCAACGCTTTCCAGAAACTTGTTCTGCAAATTTCGGAGCATGTTTCTGCAATATGGTGTCACAACAAACAACCACCTGAACGTTTTCCTAAATGTTAAATCGAACTTGACTTCCGAGACCTCGATAACATCTTTAGTGCACAACTATACTTAATCTGCTAACAGCGAAAGTGCACTGAAATTTCGTGTAAACTGGAGAGTCTAACTTAAAACTTTATTCATACTTGCTTGCAAGTAAATCATTTAAATCAATCAACAATAATTAAACTTTCAAGCATTTTTAATTTTAACAAGAAAAGCAATCACTTTTGAAACAAAGTAACTTTCCAACACTTAATGCCCATTTACACACAAAATACTAGGAAATTTTCAATGTTCAGTTATGTTTTATATAAGCAGTACCCAGTCGCTTTACACTCTTTACAAAAATTTCTCCAACAATTCTAGTCAACAATTCAAGTCTCACAAATCTGAGTCTTCTCGACTAATTATAAATACATTAAACTATCACGAATTTGCGATAATAGCTTCAAGCTTTTTGCTTTTAACAACTTACCAGAAACGACCTAGCTTGAGGTAAAAACTAAAATTACATAGCAACTTTGTGCATATGATATAAAATAACATTGAATTTTCAGCTAAATTTTACTTATCTTTTTCTTTCTTGAAGTTCGTCATTCTTTTCTCCAAGAATTCTTCCTAAACAGGGAGACAATTCATATTTTGGACTCTGACTCTCCTTCGAGGCCGACCTTCAGCTTGGTTCTTTTCGCTTTAATTCTCTGGCAATGAACCGTTCACTTTCTGATTCGTCCCTTCTCCGAGTCTGAGGGAATTGGAAGTCTGGCCTCCTCATCGGTGATTGAGAACTCCTTCTCGTATCGGATGGTTCTCCCTCTGGAACTTCTATGGAACTGAATTTCTTGCGTTTGATTTTTGCGGCGAAGAGGTGGGAACTTAAACCTCGTACTCCTTAGGGAAGCACCTTGGCTGAACAGTGCTGGACCATTTTCTGCTCCGCTTGGAACTTGGCTAAACTGCGCTGGCTTCACGCCCACAGTCAGTGGTTGTTTCCTTTTCTTTTCTGGCTATCGCTGCGATACTCACGTTTTCTATTTGTTGGCGTCTACTGTCACTCTCTTCTGGGGTTGATTTGGGGTGGATGTTGCCGATCTTTTATTCTGTAGAAGGACTCGTTTTGGAGTTCTTGTAGTGCTATTAACTGGCTCACTTCCAGTTTCCTGAAAAAGGTCTTTTAGCACTCATTGTATGGCTTAACTTGATAGATAGTTCCCCCACTTTGCTGTCCAATTTCATCCTTCAGATTCCAAGTGGTATATTTTATTTTTTCAATTAGGAAAGGTCCTTCGAATTTTGCAGCGAACTTTGCAATTTTAATTTTAGAAGCAGAGGATAACATATGTTTTGCTTTTAAAACCTTTTGAGTTACTTTGCATTCTACCTGCCTTCTCTTTTGATCATAATAGAATTTTTTCTTTCTCCTTGTCAAAGCTGAACTTTTAACTTCCTCAACTACACTCACTTCCAAAAGTTAAGCAGGAAGATGCAAAATGCAAAAAAATCAACAAATAATGCTTTGATTGACACAAAAATCGGCAGGAAAGTAGTATATATATTTATGCAGAAAACAAAATCAATAATTATATACAGAAATGAAAACAATATTAAATTTTTGTAAGTTATCAGATAATGACATACTACAGACTTAAACAGAATTATGTATAAAGTGAAAATGAACAGCATAAAATGAAAAAAAAGGACATTAATAGGGTATGTGATCCCCGCTCATCTGTACACAAAGTTTACGCCTTGTGAACATGCTTTCAATTAGGTTTGTAGAGACATTAGGTTATTTGGATGCAGGAGACATGAAAAATGAGCAACGTCTTCGCCGGGAATCGAACCATGGACCTCTCGGTTACGCGTCGAGCATGCGGACCACTACACCACGAAGGCATGCGAAGAAGGAGGGAGAAATACTTTATATACTCCTCCTTTTAAAGGGCGACTGGGGTTTTGGGGACCCAATCGCCAAATCCCGGTGGCGGAGAATCATCATCCGCCACCTTTTTTAGTTCGGGCGCCAGTGTAGAGACATTAGGTATTTTTGGAAGCATCAGACATGAAAAATGAGCAGCGCCTTCGCCGGGAATCGAACCACGGACCTCTCGGTTACGAGTCGAGCATGCAGACCACTACACCACGAAGGCATGCGAAGAAGGAGGGAGAAATACCTTATAGGTTGTCAACCACCGCAGAATTAAGCAATAGCCATTCTTCTTGTAGAGCAGTTTCCAGCTCAATAAGAGTGGCTGGAGGAGGGAAACGTGAAGATACAGTACAGCCGAGAGCCCCCAAAAGATTTTCAATGGGATTAAGGTCGGGCGAATATGCTGGCCATGCCATATGCGCAATCACTTCACTCTCCAGGTAGTTACCGACGATGTCAGCTCTATGGGGACGTGCGTTACCGTCCATTAAAACAAAAGTAGGACCAACTGCTGCAGTGTACCGTACAGCCCTCAAAGAACCGCGTTTAAAGATGTGCAGGTCGGTGCGATATCCTAATGAAATCCCTGCCCACACCATAATGCTTCCGCCTCGGAATGCGTGATGTTCGGTGTTGTTTTGGGACTGATTGCGTGTTCGTTGTTCAGGCCATATCCTTATACGCTTGTCATCTGGCTCCAGAGCAAATCTTGACGCATCAGTAAACATGACATTGCCCCAGTGAGACAAATTCCAATGAACATGTTATCGGCACCACTGTAATCGTGCCCCTCTTGATTGGACGGATAGTGGAACACAAGCTCGAGGTCCCCGGCGCACAGTCCACTCATATGTAATCTTCGGCGTACGGTAGCTGCAGATATCGCCTTACCAATGGACGCTGTAACCATAGATGTCACACGTGTGGAGGTCGCTCTGCGATTCCGCTTGGCTACAATAGCAATATATCGATCTCCCGCCGTGGTTGTAACTTTTGGGCGACAGGCTACGGGCCTTCGGACAAGTGTCTCTGTGGTTTGAAATTGTTTCCATAAACGTGAAATTACAGAATGATGAACACCGAAGAAAAGAGCAACATCTGTGATCGACTGTCCTGCTTCAATGCGCCGCACAGCACGCCGGCGCTCAGAATCTTCCATTAATCTTCTGGAAGTCATAGAAACACGGAAAATAAACGGCCTTGCGGACTCTTTTCTGATTTCAAGGTGGCCTAAAATATGCGAAACATGCAACTCATGTAAACTTAAACGTAAATTAGCTGAGATAACTAGTCTGAATTGATAATCTTCATTAGTCACTTTGGTATAGAATAATAATTTATCCATAATTTCATAGCGCGTCGCTATATTTCTAATTCCACGTTGCTTCGCATGTTAAAAATTTTCTGGGTCTTCAAGATGAGCATAGATATTTTTAAAGTCGAGGTCTGTTTTCAATTCAGGAATAATTGTGTCTCGGGAATCAGTTATTTTCGAGGTTAACTTAACAAATTTAACGGTATTCCCCTCCTCATTCAGCTTAATTCTACATAGTGCATCAGCCAGACATTCTGTTTTTTGGCTTATGTTTAATAATAAGATAATTATCTTCTAGTTTAAGAGTCCATCATATGAGCCTCAGTGATACGTTTTTGGCTTGAGTAAAAATGACCGACGGCAGCATAGTCTGAATAAACTGTTATTGGGGCATTTCCAAAATATACTCGGAATATTTGAACTGCTAATATTACGGCCAGAGTTTCTCGTTTCTTTGCGGTGCAGTTCCTTTCATTTGGGTTCAGCGGTTTGCGACCGTTTTGAGACAGAACGGTGCCAACTGCATAGTCCGAAGCATCAGCAGCGATTTCAAAGTTCTGATCCCCTTCCAGTAATTTCAATACTGGAACATTTATTTATGCCTGTTTCAGCTGCTCAAATGCAGTGCAGACATCATGTTCAGATCTGATTAACAGGCTGGCTGCATGGAAGTACTCCACATGTGTGTAACAGTGTAACGTGAAGTGACCAGCAAAAAGTTCACTAGACGAAAGCGCATGCGACAAAAGGCCTCTCACGTGACATGATAATTGGCCCACGAGACAAATACCCAGTTGGATAAAAGCTCAGAGGTATAAAAGCCGACGATGATGTAAGCTTACACTGATAGAAGCCCATGTGAATAAAAGGCCGTGGTTTCTTGACAAAATGTATTAATGATTGTTACTATAATAAATGGAATATTTGAGTCTGAGTTTTGATGTCCCTAATTTATTTCTGTTTTTATATATTATCACTCCTTTATTTGTTTATTTTACAAGATCGAAAACGAGTTTTTGTGCTTTCTGATTAAATGGTTGGCTATATAATATTTCGAAGCTAAATCTAAAAATTTGTTTTATTTATTATTTTCATTCTTTACTTACTTATTTATGTATTGCATGTATGTATGTGTGTGTGAAAATTAAAAATATCATTTAGAAAAATCTATTTTTAACGTTGCGTGGCCTTGAATAATTTTACAGTTTCAATGTTAAAAAAAAGGGTAAGACCTTGATTAAATAACGGTATATTTTTTAAGTCTCTTTTACTTCTGGAACTACAACATAAATTATATCTTCGAGCATAAAATTCTAGGATAAATACTTAAAAGTGAACTCAATAATATATAAAGTGATAATAAATTTTTTTATATGTTGAAAGTCAGATTTAAGAAAAGCCAGATCAAATGTAAACCTGCAAAGTATATTTTAATTTTATAACAGTTATTTTAATTTTAAAGTGCTTGCCTATCACTTCTTGTTTCCATTTACAATTTCCTACTAGCATGAGTTTTTAGAATAGCGTTGAATGCGAATGAATTGGAAGAAGTATTCTAGGAAAGATTCTCTCTTCGAGTAGAGAGAACTAGCAATATTGAGTAGCGAGTGTTTGACTTCGGTCTAAATCTCTCTTGAAGTTGTTACGCTCGGCCGTTTATTACATGCCTTTTGATATTCACCAGCTAGTTTAAATTAAGGGCCAACTATGTTAGATAATTGTGTTAGCTTCGGCTAAGTCTTTTAGTTAGTTCTACTTTAGTTCTTATTTCTTATTCTGAGTTTAAGCTCAAGTGGAAGCTTTGTCGTAAACCCGAAAAAGAGGCCAACTATTCATTTTATTTTGAGTGAAGTAAAGGGTAGTTAACCTTCCTCGAGTCTACGTCTTTAGTTATTTGAACTCAGGGATAAGTCGCTTAACAGTTCACTAGGTTCCTCGACATTTACTTTGCAGTATTCCAATTCCAAGGCAAGAAAAGGTTGTGATCTCCTTACATCCACTTCTACTGATTTATGCTCAACCGAAATTCATACCTATTACAAACATAAAACTAACACGGCATGGAAAATTTCTCCTGTTCACCAGCCGTATTTCGCTGAAGAACCAGGCCTGTCACTTCTTGAGTAAAAGATCTAGGCCTATCAAAACGGCTGTGGCCAGATTCAGAAGTGGGCATCTACTAGATTGTATAGGCGTCTCTCTGAGACAGATGTCGGCTGAGCAGGACGATATCTGCGACTTGCTTGTGCGGCAAGGTCTCTTGGACTTGGTGTAGGCTTTCCTGCCCCAAGAGGATTTGAAACAATAGTAACAACACATTTGCTTTAGCCAAAAAAGTGCTACAAATGCTATACATAAATGACAGTGAATATTTAGACAAACTTCTGATTCTGTTAAAAAAAGTCAGCAGTTATATGCAATCTGAAATCTGATTCGATATTATGCAATATTAAATTACAGTACCCAGTTAGGGTATTGTAATTTCAGATTGCAATATTTTATTATAGTAAATTCACATATTATTCACTATTTTATTTTGATTTTATCAGTGTGGTATTTAATCAATATGGGATTATTTCACTGCGAAGCGGGCTTTTATCCGTGTGATCATTCATCCCTGTGGACATTTGCTGCCTGTATAATTATCACATTGGAGTCATTTTTGTGGGTTTCTGTTGCGTGCGCTTTCGTCCAGTGGACTATTATCAGGAAGCCGTAATCTGAATATGTGCTAATTTTCCTTAAATGTCCATCTCGAAGGCATCCCTCCTCTTAGGCTGATAGCCCTCGACTACTTTGCAGCAACTAAATAATCTTCATAGTCCTTATGTTCGCTAGTACTTAGTAGGAGAAGCCAAGAATTACACCATGTAATAATGTATTTATTGCTACGATTTTTATATAAAGAACTTTAGTGAAATTATATGTAAATTGCAGTATCTGTTGCATAACGTAACGTGAAAGCCTCAAGAATAGGAAACTTCGACGAAAAAATACAGGAGTAAGGCCATTAAACGTTCAGGTATTGGCGAGATAGTGCCACGCTGGTAGTGGTTTTGGCGATTAATTTTTATCACCAAATTTAGCCAGAAATTGACAGAAGTCACCAAACTTGGCGAGCATTTGACGACATTTTGGTTCGAGCCCTGTGTAACTGTAACTGGTCCGATCCCTAGGTAATGGAACTACGCTTTCCAGAAATTTTGAAAAATCGACGGCACTGGAAATTTCTTGGCGGACGGAGGAAACCTATATATGGCCGGAGAGAGCAGCAGTTTTCAGTTTAGTTCAAAGATTAGCATGGAGTATTGAAAGATCATTTTGCGAGCTTGCTTATTTCACACTTCTTTTAATATTGTCTTGTGTTATTAACTTATTAACATTCTTAGCAAGTTAAAGTGGTGACTACTGAATGTACTCGTCGTACTGAGAATACCTGTACGAGCATTTTTGTGAAAAGTTCCAGAAATGTAAAGAGTATCTTTTTTTTTTTAAAAATAAATTTAATCAAACTATCATCGATTCTGTGTGCATTTCAATCCATACACGCAACACTATATTACATAGATTTAACTTGAAATTATCTTAAAAGCTGTTATTTCTAACTGCACGCTAGTCGAGTTCTGCTCCTATTAATTTTAAGCTTGCGTAACAATTAAGTCGATATGTTAATGAATATTTTTATTTAAACTTTTACCTTGGTTGTGCGGTTTTTAACTAACAGTAAGATAAGCAGAAAAATCATCCGAGAGTTTTCTACGCTGTCTAAAGAGGTTAGTTGGAATTTAAATTGATTAATGTATAAAAAAAGTTTTGATAACTAAATCGTGTTGTTGTTGTGATTAATCTTACTTGTCTGACCTCATCAGAATAAGCCCACGCAATTTATCGTGGTAAGGAGTACAAGAGCACGTCTGTCATTGGCAAGGATCTTCAGCATCAAATAGGTAATAGGATGATTTTTGACGAGTTCCACCCCAAGTTTGAGAGAGAAATCCATCAGGGATGGGTTCAAGGGCCTCCCACCCCTCTTTTCTGCCACAAAACTACACGAGAAGACTTTAGGCTCGCCATGCATTTAGAGTGCCCACATACCGCGTAGACACTATACATTTACAAACATCCATGCCTTCTCCGGGATACAAACCCGGAATTTTCGGCAAAGTAGTCACAGCTAAATTGTCTTTAATTCGCTGTCTAATTATTTAAAATTGAAAAATATAATTTCGCAGCTGATTTAATTAAAATAATACTCATCGCTATAGAAGCAAAACAGAGCCAAAACAATTGCTTTGACAAAACGCATGGTTTTTCATCTGAAAACGCTGAAAATAATTTTAATAATTTTTTTTGGCTTGCCCACAAAAGCACTCAAAAGTACCAAAACGTTAGCGTAGTCCACACAAAAGAGCTAAATATGATTGTTTCACGAATAATTTCCTAGCGATAAAATTCAGCCTTTAGTCAGCAGAACAAAAGTAACCGAAATACATCTCCCTCAACAGAAACTTTCAAATTTTTTCCGAGAGAATTGCCCCATCAATCTTATTGAAAGAGCTGATGATAGTAGGTCTAATTTTCAGTGCTCTTACTTTCATATGAGAGAAAATAAGGAAGTAATTGAACCTGCAGATATGTACCTGACTAGGGAAATTCTCATTTTGCTGAAAGCGATGTTCAGTAATGACAAAAACTTTTCTTTTGCTACTAGCAGTTTATTACCCCGAGATTTTTCTGAAGTGGGCAAGATTACAACGACTGAATTGGAAACCGAAGGATTTTGTAATAATGTTCTGTAATAATATTTTTTTGGAAAATATGATTGGATATGGATATCGTGTCATTGCTTGATATTCTGTTATAACTGAAGCTATATTCTGTACCTGAACTGATGCTGTTGCAATAAAATACTGTTAAAGAATGCACTTAACTTTTGATTTACCGGGTTAATGTTCATGATAAAGTAAGTGCCAAGGCTAATTGGAGGGCAGTTAAAAAAGCACGGGAAAGAAAAAGAACCCATGTAATATCTAACTGAAAAATGTTATTAATAATTTACCTGTATTTTCAAAAAAAAGTTTAAGTCGAAGAATAAGCTGATTTGGTTATGTAAATTAAATCACAATTCAGAATAGCATAAAGAATATATTTTGAAGCAAAAAGAAAAAAAAGTCATTGCTGTTACATTTCGATCGAAGTTAACGCGAAGGAAAAATGTTAACGGTTGCACACTTGATTAATTTTTACGACTCAGTAATTTACCTTTTGCCGAGGGATTAACATTGTTTATATATTCTGAATTAAATATTATAAAGTCTCGTATTTTTAGGTAACATAAACTAACAATCTCTAGAAAGACTGTATGAGAAATTATCCTCAGGTCTTGATGCAGCAGAAGAGTCAGAAGAAGGGTGCAAAGCACCTTTTATTCAATCACATATAGTTTAATAGATGGCCCCAGCTGGGCTTACATATCGCCAACATTTCTGGCTTAGCTCAAACAGATAGTGACGAACTTAAAATAAATGTGATTAAACTAGCCTAACGGCTTACAGGATAATTTTTAACGCTCAGGAAGGCTCTGACTCGTAGAAACTGGCGGAAACAAGCCTGATGGCTAGAAGCATTTAAAGCCATAAAATCATATCGCTAGTATTTCAGAGTAACAACATGGCCTAAAAACAGGTATAACTTGCTCTAAAATCACCTTCCAAAAGCTTCATTTAAATAGCATTTCTTTCTATCTTAACTTGAGTACATGCGCGCTGTCTGATTAGCATTCTGGCAAGAAAGCATAGTTGAACAAGAGACTGAAAGGAAAGTTTCTTTAACTAAAAATTAATTGTTAATCAAAATAAACAAATCTCCACAATATAGTTAAATTACGTACTATCGAAGCTAAAAACAACTCCTAAAAATTATGATATTTTCTATCATTGTTGTTATTATCCTCTGAAACTTTCTTTTTCTTTCTAAACATTCCGTAGGCAACTTGTAAGGAACTTTCATTCCTGAAACACGTGCCTTCGTGGTGAAACTGAAAGCACATCTGGCTAGCTATCGAGAGGTCCAGAATTTGAATTTGAACAATAGCATCGTTGAATTTTCGAGTAGTTCAGCTTCAAAAAATGTCTGACTGACTGTAGAAGCTTGTATCTTTTCGCTGATGTATGCTTTATGCCCATAGATTTTAGCTATATGCTTTAATCTGATAGCTTGCGAGAGTACTTTTATTATCATTCCCCAATAAACAAATTACTTTTTTCAATGTACATATAAGCCTCTGTTAATTAGCCTTCTTTAATGGCTTTTCCCGCACTCTTGTATTTACAAAAGTTAAGCAAAACGTCTCGAAGTAACGAAGATTTTATGCAAATTTAACGAACTCTCCCTCCCTCCCATTAAATTTCATTGAATCCAACGCTGAATTTTTAAAGTATTTTTCCTGAGAGAGTGAATCGATTCTGTACTCAACGTTGAACTACATGTGAGTCTTGTTCGCAAACACATAGGCGTTACCTGTGCTTCAAATGACATACATGAAATCTGCCCACTTCCCACCAAACGATATAATTCAAGAACAACTTTTGAATCACAGTCTCGCGGACTGGAGATAATTTTTTTTTTTTTTTCGTACAGTGTTGCTATTGCTCGCTTTAAAATCGTTGAGTTTCTTAATCAAAAACCCATAAATGCTTTACAAAATATGAAATAAATAATAAAACAAATCTCAAAAAAGATTCTAAATTTTGACTTCCAGATGCCCACATTCGGGTGGAGACGTACGTTATTCAAAATTGGATGGCTCTAAGTACCGTTATTTTATCAGAATGCGAAAAACATACATACATTCATGCAGATTCTTCCTTATTCACTTTCTTTAAATATAAGGCTAAAAGTATATAAAATATATATATATATATATATATCAAATATATATAATAATATATATAAATATATATAATGTATATATATCTTTAAATATAAGACCTTATGGGCTAAAAGTCATTTAAATTCAGCGTTAAGTGTTCCTTGCGCTATGAGGTTTGTCAGAGATTAATAAAATGAATTATTAACAAATCAATATTGACAAGTCTCTAGTAACACTGTTGTTACCAGATTTCTTTTAGTGAAAGTGTGTGCTTATTGCGTATGGTTAAAAATAAAGCATTTCTTATAAATATTAAAATATATCATTCATTGTATTTTAATTGCTAAACAGGAAAAAATCATAGAAAATATATTGCGCATTTGTGTTCAGGAGGTGAAATTAAATAAGAAACAGCTTATTTCATTTCGCTATTTCAATTATATACCATATCCTTAAAATGCAACCGAAACAACCAACCTACTTATAAGAAGTTTTATGAAGTTTGCTGTAACTTTTAAACAAGGGCCAGTTTTAAAAATGAAGTACAGATTCATGTTCAGGAGTGGAAATTTTGTGAGAAAACAGTAAAACTGTGTGCGGTTTCACCTATTTAATTCACAGTTCAATAATCTAAAAACCCCAAACACTAATAAGCGAATAATCGCTTGAGTGTGCGAACAAAGACTGAGGCTCAAGAAGGATTAACTACCCTTTATTTCCCAAAATAAATATGACACAATCAGCTCCTAACTCGGAGCGTATACAGCAAAGCCTCCACTTGGACATGAACTTAAATTAATATGAAATTAAACTTAACTAGCTTAACTAAAGTTAACTGAAAGATATAGCCGAAGCTATCAAGATTCTAAGCTCCTAAATCTTAATTAAGTCCGCGAAGCCAAACAAGGGCCTAAAGTACGGCCGAGCGTAGCAATAGCTTAGAGAGACGTAGCAGAAAGGCAAACGCGTGTTAGTCAGGAACTCAGGCTCTTTACTGAAGTCGGTGAAACATCGACTTAAATACTACTCTTACTCATTTGTATTAACCGCGTTTCTAAGAATACATTCTGGTGGGAAATTGTAAGCTGAAGTTAAAATGGACAAGAAAGATGCATAAACTTAAAATAACTGTTATTAAAATTAGAATAAACCTTACAACTGTAACAGAAGAAAGTGAAAACTGTAACATCTCTGTAACAGAAAAAAGTGAAACTCTACAGAACAATGTTAAATGATTGCTCAGTTACATCATCAACTTATTAATAAACGATTTCTATGAAATTAGTGAAAAAACTTACATTGAGTTGAAAAATTAGTAATATAATACGAAAAACCTCTGTAACAACTTTATTAAGGTTAACTTTTAAGCACCTCCTCCCCTTCTCCCTGCCCCCAAAGAAGAACGCCATTGGCAGTGCTTGTTATTATATGCTAAGCATACTGCGATTGATCCGTAGACATAGAGTTTTATCATGTTGACAAAAGCATGGAATTTAAGGTCTTGATTTGTCTGTCATCCGTTTTGGCCGTTTTAGTTTTTCTATGGAGGAAATCACGTGGTTTGCTACGTCACTTCAATCTCCTAGCAACGAATAAGGCACTAAGAGATTCTGAGCTTCTCCAGTCAATACCCGCTTAAATTTCACTTTGTATGTTGAGTTGAACCATCTGTAGTTTAGTTTGTCCGTGGCGCACCTCGTAAGTAATTTTATGATTTTTTTTCCTAAGACGCATTAAATATACATATTATTATTATTATTAACATTTGAGTTTTACTTTGTGATAATAGTTTTTATATAAACGTTTTCCCCCGATTAATAGAAAACATGTGAATAGTATTCACAGTTTAGGAAAACTGTATATATAAATTTAATTAAGCTTATTAACAGAAATATTTTCAAATCTGTCATTTACTAATATCTTGTCCAATTTCACAGATGAAAAATACTTGCGGGTTTCACTAAAACAATAATATACGGTATGTCGTAGTGAACTGGTTATAACATGAAGATCCATAAGAGCTTTTGGAATTCGCGAGAGGCTATTTATTAATAACTAATAATATAATAAGAAAGATCATCATCCCCCCTCCCTCAAATTTATTGTAGGAACACTTGTATAATGTAGAGTGTTCCAAACATTTCCAATTCGAAAAGGAAAATATCTAATTTAATTTGTTTTAATACAGTTAAGGATTTTTTTTGTACTACCATGTTATACGTGCCAGAATTTCAGTATATTGCATGTACTAGCATGCAGCATAATAAGAAAAAAATTGCACTCAAATTCGATCTCACTATAATTTTATTAAGGACATCTTGTACCGCTCCATAAAAGAAGCATGTATAAACATAAATGCGTTATTTGAATTTTCATATGAATTTAATTAAATTTTAAAGGAAACGAAAAAGTGTACAGTGAGCTTTTCTAAAGTGACAGCCTCTAGAGAAGACCAAAACCGTTTAGGTCCATGGGACGTTGTATTAGAAAAGGTCTGCTATATGCAAACTCAAAAGTATCTAACATCTGCTGTTAAATCACTAATTATTATAAAAAAATTGTTGGATAATTAATAAATTAGCACCGACATTTTGTTTTGATTACTCATTAACTATTCAACATTATTTAGACCCATCAGCGATTAAGTGGATAAGACAGCGGAGCTTTAGTAGCCTGGCTTGGGTTCAAATACGTTTAATACGATAGCTTCTGGCATTTTTCGTAATTTTCCCTGCGGGCATGGATACGAGCCAGTTTTCCTTTAAAAGTGCTCAATGAATACATCCCTCCTTTTAAGCAGATAATCCTCATTTTCTATGCCATAATCAACTAAAGAATCATTATTTGAAAATTGTGTGAAAGTAAAAAGAGGTAATGTAAACCTTTACTCTTCTTTCCGTTCGTTTTAGAAACATACCTATGTTAGGATTCACAGTCTTAGAATTTACGAAATGTGTATGCAAGTTTTTCATATCCTCTCAGTACTTAGCTTAAATTTAAAAAAAAAAAAAAAAAAAAGTCTCTCAATGATTAGACCTTTTTATTGTATGCAGGCTTATCTTGTAAACTTCCAATGGAAGAAGATTCAGCAGTTCCAAAGCAAAAGTTTTTTTAGACGAATAACAAATGCTCTTTGATATTCGTGTAATAATTTATGTTGCGTAGAGACCTGAACTTCATCTGTATAACTAATTCTATAATTAGAGCAGTATGAATTCTTCCTCGGTTGTAGAATATTTGCTAACGCCTGGAAATTAATGCTTTAGCGATTTATTATATATTCGGATTATAAGTTGCACTGAAATTTGATCTCACTATAATTTTATTAGGGACACCTTGTACCGCTCCATGAAAGAAGCATGTATAAATATAAATGCGTTATTTGAATTTTCAAATGAATTCAGTTAAAATTTTAAAGGAACAAAAAGGTGTACAGTGAGCTTTTCTAAAGTGACAGCCTCTAGAGAAGACCAATACCGTTTAGGGCCATGGGAAGTTGCATTGGAGAAGATCTGCTATGCACAGTCATCATGGACAGACCTGCTATGCACGCTCATGCACAGCTTTTCGCAGTACTGAGGTAACAGTTTCCTATTTCTATAAACACGCTTCCAGAAGTTAATGATTTTCCTGCTCCAACAGGTGTGAGATAACATTCTATTACGGCGGCATGAAATCATGTTTCTCTTTCCGTGCATTTTTGAGTCTTACAGAACACATTTAAAAAATGAACACGTTTACAGCTGAAATTATTAGCCATGGTAGATATATGATTTGTCTTTGTTGCGCATAATTGAGTCGCAATTGCATTTAATTTCATCGAGAATTTCTCCCATTTACGGATTTTCACTGAAATAGAAATAATGAAAACGTTGCTATAGATTTCGACCAATCACTCTGCACCGTCGATGGAGCAGCTGGTCCACTGCAGTAGTAACGTGTCACCTAATAAAGACCTACTGGCGGATTTATCTGTTTCTAAACGGCCTAAAGTTGAAGGTCATTATATGTGTAAGAATGCAAATTATTTACAACATGGAAAATGAAAGCAGAGGAGAACATAATTAAAGATACAAAATAATGTGAATAACATACAACATATAAATACAAATATGGGACATGATGGCGTGGCAAAAATTGAAAACATAAGAGGAATTACTGCAGGCTATCATAAATTTTCATTCCTTATGCTTATGCACTCTACTGTATACTGAAGTACATATTGATTTCTGCAGATTTTACAGTACTTCACTGCTTATATATGAATTCCCGCGGCAGTTTTGAAAAGATAAGTTTGGTTTGGTTTATTTAATTATAGCAAATCACGCGACGGCTATCTGCTTAAGAGAAGGGTGGCCTTTGTGGAAGTCTTTCTAAGTGAAATTAGCTCGTATACGCGAATAAGCATGGAGAAAACCACGTAAAGCCAGCTCACCGGAATTTGAACCCCAGACCAAACTGCCAGTGTTCAGCTACTTTAGGGCTCGGTCGCTGGTGGACCTTTGCGGAGGTAGATATTTGTTGCTCTGGGTTGTAAAAGAGATAATGTTCGGAATCACTGGTCACCGCGCATATGTACTGGTCACTTTTTAGAAAGATGAAATGATACAAATAGCTCAAATAGGGGCCATGCTCCGTCGGGTGCTTTGTAAATAAAATCCAGAAGAATAATCCAGAAAAGCTGAGCTGCTGTGGATAGAATTTATGTTCTCCTTCTGTCGTTTTGTCGTTCTGTCAAAAATGATGCTAACTTTTCAGGAGTTCGTTTTTCATCTCATCTTTTAAATCTGGAATCTGGAGTTTGGAAGTCACATATCTTGGGTGTATACATAACGAATGTATGGAAGAAGAAATTCAGGGCTTGAATTCCAACCGATGCCAAGGATTTTGCTGATGCATCAATAAACATAAGAGACATAGGTATGCATAAGGAGATCTTATGGATACAGCAGTGAGAAGGGGTCACACTCTGCGCTTTATAGTAAGAGGACAGTATGAATGTTGAACTGGGCAATTGAAACTGAAATTCAGAAATAATTCGCTCAAGACCAAGTCATCATTCAAAGCAGCATTTAAAGTTTCAGTAGCAAACCCTTTCATGGTAGAAGTGTTGAACTCTTTGCAGGAGATCAGTCTTTACACACATTCCTTCTCTGTGAAGGATAACATTTATTTTCGGAAAGGAAAGAAATTTGAATTGCCTGAGAAAAATTACCCAGGATCCTGGCTTTGAAAATTTTATTAAATACATTCTACGAAGAAGAAAGTTGAAGAAAAGGTGGTTTTTCACTGCCAAAACGGCTAAAATTTTGAAAGTGATATGCTTAAAGACTTGGAGAGAAGTGTTATAAGGTATTTCTCCCGCCTCCTTAGCATGCCTTCGTGGTGTAGTGGTCAGCACGCTCGGCGCGTATTCCAGAGCTCTGTGGTTCGAGTCCCGGCAAGGGCATTGCTCATTTTTCATCTCTCTTGCTTTCAAAAATGCCTGATATCTCTACAGTGGCGGCCGAACTAAACAAATGTCGTGGTGGATGATTCTCCACCACCAGGATTTGGCGATTTGGTCCCTGAATCCCAGTTGCCCTTTAAAAGGGTATTTCTCCCGCCTTCTTAGCCCGGGTTCGTGGTGTAGTGGTCAGCATGCTAGGCGCGTATTTGAGAGGTTCGTGGAGGGCATTGCTCATTTTTCATTTCCCCTGCTTTCAAAACTATCTGATGTCTCTACAATGTATACTTAAAAAAACTTTTTTTTGACTTAAAAAAATCTTTTGTTTAATATCTGCCTTTTTTGTCTGACAACATTTGAATTCACATTTCAAATATCTGGAAACTAATTTCATTCGCGAGCACAGAATAGTATAAACAGGAAAATCTTCAAAATGTTGGAAACAAAAATGTTGAAACCGTTTGAAAATGGTGATTACGATTTGAATAAAATAACACTAAGTACAGGTAAAACTGTTTTCTAAAAGATTCACATGGTCACTCTGATGAACAGCACTCTTTTGTTACAAGGAAAATGCAAATAAATTAAAGATTTTAAGTTTCGACGACAGGCAACTCTCATCTTTGTTTGGAGAGGGGCGGGAATCATTAAGTGCAAAAAATAACACCCTTTAGAATTAACAAAAAAGGATCATATTTTTTTGTTTTTGTGTGTGTGTGATGTTTCCTCTATCTTCGGGAAAATGCATATGAACCAGGGCCAGACTAAGATAGCCTGGAGACCTAAACACGTAGTTCTTTCAAGGACTCCAGTGCTTTCTTTCCTTATTTCATTAAGAGAAAAACAGAGAGTTATAAGATTATTCTGGAGATTATTAAATCTAGGTTTCTAGTTCCGGTTTTTGTGCCAAGTAGTCAGACTCAGGATCTGAACCAAAATTTTTGGATCTGATCTGTTGGTGGTGATTAGAATAAAGTAAAGTTTGGCACGTTGAAATAAATGCTTCTCAGCATTTCAAAATCATAAAAAATAAATATATGCGTGCTTTGCGTTAGCAAAACTAATTTGGGAAAGCCGGATAATAACATACATACTGGAAAATCAACGTGTAATAGCTTTCCTGTAGTTTTATCATTTAATAAGCTAAAGGCCACTTGAAATTTTCTTTTGTGTCGGAGAAATGGGACGGTGAGACTCTTTTTGTTCTGAACATTTGCGTGTTAGGGGGAAAAAACTATTAAAAGGCATATTTTTATAACGCTTCAAATACTGCATCAAGATTTGGAATCATGGCCGTTTGAACTCTGCATTCTAAAAAAATTCTTGAACAAAACATGCGCAGCCCAGTTGTCTGAAAATTCTCGCCCATGCTTCAATATTTACATTTGTGTATTTACATTTCAGTATTTACATTTGTGTATTTATACTTCAGTATTTACATTTTTGTATTTATATTTAGTGTTTACATTTGTGTGTTTATGCTGCAGTATTCACATCTGTTGTTCAGTATTTACACACGTGGAACGTTTCCAAAGTTCCAAGAATTTAGTTCTAGTTCCATTCCTAGAATTTATAGGCAACGCTATCAACCAGAGACAAGTCTTGACATGTTTACGTAGCTATCCCGTGCAATATTGTTTAGTCCGATTAAGGTGTTTGATTGGCACAGGCGCAATTTTGCAGCGCTATTTTTGCAACCAAGGAAGAGGCGAAAATCAATCATTTCCTTTTTGCGAGAAGAGGATGTGAAAACTTCAGAGATTGTTTAACATCTGCGAGGAATATTCTGTTTAAATATCCGTTTCCACATTCGGAAAAAAAACTTTTACGGTGTGTTCGATTTGAGAGTTTTGTCATGCCATCAGGAGAGGAGACACCAAATGTTCTTTGAGGACAGCTTAAAAAATCAGTTTTTCTTTGGGATAAGTGTAGTCAATTAAATAGAGATTATTTTGAAAAATTACTGTATTCTTTCATGTATAAGCTGCTTATTTCTTTCAGAAAAACGCAGAAGAAAATCAGAGGTGCGGCTTATATACGCGAACGATTAGAAATAGGTACTTACAATCCTGTGGCGAAACAGCAGTGCGTTAACGATTGAGTACAAAATCCATTTCTGCAGGATGAACGTTACATAGGATTGTACAAGTTCAGTAGTGGTTGCAGATCGTTTGAAGTAAAATATTGGACAAACAATTTAACTGCGATTTGAGCCAGCGGCAGAGCAGTAAACCCAGTGTCGTTACACCGGCTGGTAGAATTTTAGGTCTCCAGAATTTTTAGAATTTAAAGAAGCAACGTGCAGCAAAGTTTAGGGATGGCAAAATTTTTAGAATTTAAAGGAAATACTTACATTTTAAGGAATACTTACTGAATTTAAAGGAATACTTACTGAACAATAGAATTTAGGACGACAAGTATTTCCAAATTTAAGATGATGCTAAACCGTAGAATTCAGGGCGCTCAATGATTGCTCAATGAATGCAATTGTGGGCAGCAAATGCATACTCGTATGTACATATACGATATATACTCGCATGTATATTATATATATATATGCGTGATACATAATGTATATATATATATATATATATATATATATTATGTATCACGAAAACAAATTTTTTTTCAGTTATATATATATATATAAAGAAAATAAAGAATTAAAAGATTAAATTAACAACGTAGGGGTTAGGGTTATTCAATTATGGCAAAGCACACGAGGGCTATCATCCTAAAGGGAGGGATGCCTTCGTGGAGGACTTTCTAAGGGAAACTGGCTCGTATACACGTTACACATGGGGAAAACCACGAAAACGCCCATGCAGCCAGCCCGTTCGCGGGATTCGAACCTCGGACCGAACTACCAGTGTTCAGCGTCTTTACCGCTCGGCCGCTGGTGGGTCCAAATTAACAATGTAAATTTCCCCTCTGAATTCTAAAAATAGTAACCTCTCTATGCACTGTGTTACTTCTAGATTAATCCATGTCATATGACCCTTACATAATTCTGATGATCTAAATGGAACTAAAACTCAAGCAACCAATAATAATTTTACAGAAGTACTAACTATCCAATCAAAATGCATTGAGAACCAAAACTAACTCAGTCTGAATTAAGATTTCACCCTAACCGTCAGGCATGTACTCGCTACTCTTCAGTCTAGCTGGGTTGCTGTCTGCTGCTTTCTCCTTGCTGCAAAGTTATCAAAAATGTAAACCTCTTGAAATAGGCACAATTAATGTGCCAAGTTGTTTGGGGCCGCAATATGTTTACTGAAAATAAAATGAAGATTTAATCTGCCTAGACTGCCAAATTTCTTATTCAGTGTGGATCGGCATCTCAGCAATCTACGACATCTGCTGGTCATTACTTCTAAATTTGATTACATTATTTCAATGAGTCGACGTGGATCAATCTCTGCTGCCAACCCCAATAGATGTGTACAGGCTCTTTTCAAGTGATGTGTTGTGGAAAAGTTTACTCCAATGAACACTCAACAATTTACAGTGACTTGACTGCGAAGTAAAAATTAGGAATTTAATTTAATGCCGTGTGTTGAGAGTTATGAATAGCTGATGTTCAGGTGTTTCTTTTCTTTTCTGTTTCAAGGCTGTGGTGTGACGACATCGCTATACTTCTAATGCTGTGCTGTGCTGTGCTTTTCTCGTAATTTCACTATGGGCTTGAAAAAAATATCTTCAAGTGTCTCAATCTTCAAATATGGTGTTTTATAAAATGTGAAAAACATTTAGGGAAATGGGAATGATTTTACTTGCAAGATTTATTCATCGTCTGATTTTTAAGTCTGTGATATGGATATTTTTAGAAGGTTTTATTTTGTGCAGCTAAAAATATCATTTTGAAATTACTTATCATTATTATTATATTGAAAATCTGAATATGTATTGCTTTTTCTGCTTGTATTGGACTAATAGTATTGTTTTATGAAAATGGTATTAAAAATTCGAATTCTAATAATTTAGTGAAGTAAGTAAAGAAGATTTTTAATTATTTTTAGGGAAGGTTATTAACATAAATAATTGTATTTTGAAAATTTTGAATGAGAATTTTACAATTATTCTAAAAATGAAGTGGATATAAAAAATAAGTGAAATTAGTACAGATAAGTAATACGAAATTATGGTAAATGCATGTTAAAATTTATGGGTGACTGTAAAGTATCCTGAATACTGGTTCCGAAACGGAAGTCTGTTATGATCTCTGTACTGTTGTTCCTTTTACTGTCTTCATATAAGATAATGTTGAAGGCTCTCATTTTATGATTGGGTGTAATTTTTTTATACTATTATTATTATTACACTTTATTTTATTAAGGAATGTATTAGTGCAGTTGTCAAAGGCCAGTTAACTTATGTAAGGAACGGAGGCTTTTTCAAGTAACTGCCTAGACGCCCTGAACCACCAGTACAGAACACACTGGTTAACTCAAGAGGCTAGCCCTAATGATGGATATGTTTATTTAGAAGTATTGCGAGGCCTTTCAGTTTGTTAAATTCAGAAATTGCAAATGTAAGACAATATTAGTGAAACCGTAATTTTAGCAATACTATTATAAAATTTATGATGTTAAAATATAAGTTATAGTAATGAAAAATAGTTATGTTTTGAAATTTGTTGTGATTAGTCAAAATAAATAATATGCGTGCAAAATATTTTCAACTATGATATTGTCTGGAAAACTTTACAAAGCCTTCCCTGAAGAACTTTACTTACGTGGATTGCAAAATACAAAAACCTTTCGACTGAAAATTTTTAAAGGACTCTAAAATATTATCTAAAAAATTCTAAAAAATATATATAAGTTCCCATTTTGCAATTATGTAAGTAATTATTTTGGTCAGGATATGTATTTTTCAAATTATTTCTCTTCATTTGCTTTAACGCTTCTCCTTTAAAAAGGCTTCTCTGTCGCTACGTCTTTTTCTCCTTGAAGGGGGGATATGTAAGGAAAACAAAGAATTAAAAGATTAAATTAGCAACGGAGATTTCCCCTCTGAATTCTAAAAATAGTAACCTCTCTATGCACTGCATCATTTCTAGATTAATCCATGTCATATGACTCTTACATAATTCTGATGATGTAAATGGGACTAAAAATCAAGCAACCAATAATAATTTTACAGGCGTACTAACTATCCAATCAAAATGCATTGAGAACCAAAACTAACTCAGTCTGAATTAAGATTTCATTCTAAACGCAATGCACTTCCTCCCTACTCTTTGACTTATTTGGACTGCTGCTTGCAGCTTTCTTCTTGCTGCAAAGTTATCAAAAATGTAAACCTCTTCTAATAGTCACAAATAATGTGCCAAGTTGTTTGTGGCCGCAATATGTTTACTGAAAATGAAGATCTAATCTGCTTGGACTGCTAAATTTCTTATTCAGTGCGGATCGGCATCTCAGCATTTTACGACATCAAACTTCCTGCTGGTCATTACTTCTAAATTTGTTTTTATTATTTAATATATATATGTTTGAGTAAATCTGGAAAGTAATCCTGGTTATCGTATTTAAGAAAAAGGTATAGCCAAGTAATTGAAGTAATAAAAATAGCAATAACAAGTAAGCATTGGGAACGTGAATCTTGAACCAGTTAAATTCTAATTGTGAAATTAAGATTAAAATTAAAGTTTAAAATCCTTGTAAGCAGCAGTGACAAATAAACATATTAAACTTGGTAACGATAAGTGAAAAACTTAAAAAAAGAATTTTAATCTTCTCTGTTTACCGTTTAAAAAGAAGCTTGTCAAGGGGTAAGTTTTTGAAACTTTTAACTGGTCGATTAATGAGTTCCGAATATACGTTTCGTTCCTCTGGACCATTTCATGCTTAAAACAGTTTTTTAAACAAACTATCGTTTTGAAAAGTAAGATCACATCGAGTCTGAAATAAGTTCAGAGCTTCCTCTATATGCATTTTTACTCTCAAAAAGCATAGAAACGAAAGATAAAAATTGATAATAAAGAGAAAATAGTTGATGAGTATATAGGAAAAAAACGAAATTTTGGCTCGCCAGTTGTTTTTAGATCGGATCGTTCATTCAGTCCGCATGCAGGCAGAATATTTAGAATGAGAAACATGAAAAAATCAGTTCTTCCGTTGCCGGGATTCGAACCATGGAACTTTTAGTTGCTAGATGGCTATGCTAACCACTTATAACCAACAGCGTGCTAGAGGAAACGTGACACATTCTTTACAGAATAATATTTATTTGTATTTCTTTTTTTAATTTTTAAAAATTTTCTTTTTTTTTCAGGCTTTGTTCTTGCTTTTGTGTTCCTTTTTTTTGTCTGTTTTCTGCTACCAAGGCTTATTTTCCCTTTTCTTTTGCGTATGTATGTATATACGCATACTCAAACTAAGCTTTCTCATAAATCATCTTTACTATGAAGTGAATTTAAAAATTCGAATGCGTTTATTGTTATTAAGACTATCAACTGCGATTTTTGAAACGTATTATTGTATTTCATACAGAGTTATATTTGTCTTCATTCAGAGCAACTTTTTCCGTTATTATTGGTTTCTTAGAATCACAGCTGAACCACAGGTTAATTGGACTCAGTCCAACAACCATATGTCCTCAATTCTTATTAAATTATTCAGTGACTTTTTTGTTTGTTTAATTTGTGAAAGGGGATTTCTAGTCTTAAATCCGTGTTATAGTTTCAATTACCCTCGAAAAAACGAATAACTAAAACAATTTAAGTCAATCTTTTTTTCATTAATTCATGGCAGCTTTAAAATTAAAACCAGTCATACATAGCTTAACGAAATGTCCACAAATTTAGAGGCATAATTAATCGAACTCTACTTTCTTGTAATCCATCACAAAAATTAGCCTTTAATTAAACAAAATAGAACTTACTTTATAATTAATACTTCTCTCCGGAAGAATTAAGTTAAACTCATCGGCTATTTAAATTAAAGTTGGCCTCTATTCTCCCAACATGTTTATTCATATTTAACAGATAAAGGAGTCTATTCGCTACCAAATGCACCGACTTCCTTGCAATTTCGGTTCATCAACGACAAGCGGTAAAATCGCTGAACACTGGTAGTTCCAATCCGTTCAGGAGAACGGGCTGGGAATGGACGTTTTCGTGGTTTTTTCTATGTATAACGTGTATACGAGGTAGTTTTCTTCAGAAACTTCTCCACGAAGGTGACACTCCCCTTAGGCAGATAGCCCTAGTGTAGTTTGCCATAATCTAACAAATCAAACCAAAACTCTTGCACACTACTAAGTTCGTCTAAGTTGCCGACTTAAATGATACGTAAGTTTCTCGTTATGCAATTAAACATATTTTGAGATTAACTTCATGTAATTAAACATATTTAGATTTTTACATAAAGCGAAAAAAATATTTTTAAAGAAAATGCAACCATGTTAAAAATATAATAGTATTTACCTATGCCCAGTGCCCATAAAGGTTTAGGTCTAAGGTCATACGAAATCGAAAACAGAAGAAAATAACGTTCTTTATTTTTAAGCATTTGATATATAGTTCTTCTAAACTGACAGAACATTTGACACATTCATGTAGGTGTTTGACTTCTTAGTAGAACACATCGCTTGAAATAACGCTGAAGTTTAGGCAAAAAATGGCTAAGTTCTAGTTTTGGCTTTTCAAAACAATTTAGAGCTATTAAAATTGCGTATCTGTGCAGTAAAATTTTAAGAAAGAGAAAGCCGTCTGCAAGTACCAAATGTGTACAATAAAGGTTTTGAGAATTAAGACACTTTTTTTTTTATTAGAAATCCTTTTTGGATAGAACGGAATTCTGTGACGGGGCTCTTTCTCGTGCTGCAGGAACCAGTTCTCCTGTTGAGTTTTATAGGCCTAAAATGTTGAATTCTCTTCAGAAGTTTGTCTACTGAACCTTTATAAAGCATGTAGTTCTGAACCATTTGTGACCGCGGTGAGCCTTCACCACCCAAAGAGATAATTGCCTTTCTGTTTCCGGAACATATACAGACACTTGTTAGTTTTATCTCCTGCTACAATTTATTCATATTCTCCTGTTATAATTCATTTTAAGTGAAAACTAACTCTGACATTAGAATCAGATTATTACTCAGTTTTCGAATCGATGAGAGTAAAATCATAACCGGTTCAAAACAAACGATTAACTATATCGAAAATTTTATCCCTAAGCCCATGACAGTTTAAAAGAAGCAAGTTGAGATGTCCGAATCATAAATGTTGTCAATTATACAGGGTGTTTATAAAGTCCCGGAAGCATTTTGATGTTCAATAACTCATAAAATAATGAAGATATAAACAAACTTATGGCATTTATTGATGGAATAACTTATATATTTTCCTTTTCAAGTTTGAAAAGCTTTACTTTTGTAAATATCGTCTGCGCGTGTGGATAATTTCATTTTCCAGTTTAACTATCTGTACTTTTCTAAATATCGTCTGCTTATTAATTGCATTCTTCTGCATAAAGGGATCTGAAAACCCCCATGAATACCGTGAGGCACAAAGAGATTCCCCAAAGGTTAATGTGTGGTGTGGACTAATGCACGACCGAGTCATTGGGCTCTTTCGTTTTTACAGAAAAGACGGTCTCATCAGTCGTATAATTAGACATGTTGGAAAACTTCGTATTTCCACAACTAGAAGAGGTTCAGCCACATGTCGTTTTGCAACAAGATGGTGCACTACCTCATTGGGGTACCATCGTTCGTACTTCTTTGAATGACCATTTTACAACAAGATGGATTGGGCAAGGAGGTTCAATTCCTTGGCCACCCAGATCACCTGATATAACGCCGCTGGAGTTTTTCCTTTGGGGATTTGTAAAGGACAACGTTTACAGAAGGAGAGTGTCGAACATTGATGACCTAAAAGCCAGAATTACAACCGCAATAGCTTCTGTGGATGCCGACATGCTTGCCGGTACCTGTCGTGAAATTGAATATCAATTTGATATTCTCTGTGCGACGACGGGGGCACACGTGGAAGTTCATTGACAAGGGCCATGAAACTTTTTGAGTCTATCTAACCATTTATGTTATTAATTTTAACCTATCTTTATTATTTTATGAGTTATTATATTATCAAAATGGGTCCGGGACTTTTAGTTTGACACGTTTGCTGGAATTTGTTAAAAATGTTAGTTCTAAAACTTTTTTCATGCATTGTGTACAATGATTATGAAAGCAATGCATATCCTGACTGGTCGTTATGTGTCTTGTAAAAATCTTCGTTGTCCAATTAAATTTCGCGCATTGTTCAGTGAGTAAGTTTTATTATCTATTAAAAAAATTTAAAATTAGTAAAGCAAATTTAATTTTTTTAGCACCAAAACGCTGTTAGTAATATTTGAAAGAATACTTTTATTCTGTTAGCTAGAAGCATTGCCAATTTTCGCGTTAGCAGTTGCGTGTAGCTGCAACCAAACTTACTTCTATCAGGAAACGAATGAAAGTATCTACGCGAAAACAACACGATCAATAGTAACAAACAAACAGAAGGCTGTTGTATGTTGAAATACGGGCATTGAAGATGAAAGTGTATTGAGCGTTTTTAGATGTTTATCTCGTGAGAAATATATACATGTTTTGGAATCTGTGATACTGCTTATTTATCATTTATAGACTCATTTTTATTTCCATTACCATCAAACATTCTGTTTTATCTTTCGGATATTGATTACGATAATGATTTATATTATTATTGCAACAAGGTAATTTTCCAGACTTCATATGTTAAAAAAGATATACACGCAATATCCGATGTCATTTGCGATATAAAAATGGTCTTACAATCAATGATACTGATTCGAATAAAACACGAAATAAATTCTATTAATATTAGCACGATGTTTTCAAAATAAGAAATTAATTTTTTAATATTTTATTTATTTTAAATATTTTTTAATATTTCAGTTTGAAGAACTTTTAGACGAAACTCCTAGTCTAAAAAATGGAAAAAAAATTAACACAAAACTGGTTCGAATCGCTACTGGAGCACGATTGATTTTTCATGTATCCCAGCTTCTAAAATCCTAATGGTTTCTACATTGACGTTCAACCTAAAATATCGTAGACAAATCCTCGTCACCAACTAGTTTTAGCTGGCTCGGTCACATGACTCTCGACAGTCATTAAATAGGGAAACATATGAGAAGTGATATCATTTTCAACGCGCGTGCTCTCGTGACTTAGATGACTAGCGCGTTCAGCTGGCAAGTGGACGATCTATGGTTCAAATTCCGGCACCAGTGCAGTTAATTTTTCACGTTTCCGACTCTCAAATGCACAATGATTCCTACACATGGAACTCCCTGTTTGTGTTTTGCTAATTAATACTCGGGTAAGCATAGATAACTAGAAAACAAAAATAAATAAAAAATAACTATAATATTGCAGTTAATGTACATGCAGAAATCTTCAGAAAAGTGTGGGACTTCAGAAAAGTGATTTTAAATGAGTTACATTCCGTATCCTTTCAAGACAGACTTTGCATTCATTTTCATGTTTATTTCGAAAAAGGCCTTTTATTCCTTTTTCCGCAACTCTGTCGAGACTCTGTTGGACATCACGGGAAATATTGCGAAAACTTAACACGTACTTAAATTCGAAACCAGTTTATTTTTCCAGGCAATTATTTTCAGTTTTCTACCCGTTAATCTTAATTTCAACAACGCACTTTCGTCCCTTTGATTTACATCCAGGGCCGCCTTAGAAGCCCTGCATTACCCCTATTTGCGGGTGGCTTCTGCCATGCGTAGGCTAAACTTGTCACTGAAAAGTACTTTTATTTTTGAAATTTAGTACACTCTGAAATTTCAGTTCAACAATCCAAAGCTGCAAAAACTGCAGCTGTAATTTTTGGTCAAAGAGTTTACAATTTTATAATCGAATCGACGCTTTTTCATTGTCTTCAGACCAAAGGGTTTAAGTTCCTTACTTTAGATGCAATGGTCATCTCAGACAAACACAAGACGTTCGCTGGGATGGGTATCCGCGTGTTATCGCTAACCCGGGGTAGTGCAGTGTCGATTTTCGATTCTTTGTAGTTTCGAGTAGTTTTTGAAATGATGAACACGCAGACGTGAACATAAGAACAATTTGTAGCACGAGGTAGCAGAGTCTGTAACTTGCGAAGAACACATATGGAGTCTGATCGAGATAAACGCCCGAGCTGTTAGCCGGTTTTATCGCTAAGCCGAAATAGTGCAGTGTTCATTTTCGATTCTTTGTAGTTTCGAATAGTTCTTTAAATGATGAACACGTAGACATGAACATAACAAGAATTTGTAGTACGAAGTAGCAGAGTTTGTAACTTGCGAAGAACACATATCGAGTCCGATCGAGATTAACGCCTGAGTTGCCAAAACAGTTTGTGAATGTGTGCAAGTAGAGTAATGGTGTAAATAACAAATGATATATACAATATATACAAAGACAAAAAAGCAAGGTACGTATGTATGAAAAAAGACAGAAGAGATCACGGTTGGGATATTTACATAAAGTAAGTGAGAAGATATTCAGGACTGTAGTAAAATTAATTAAGGTGCCTAAGCACCGTTAGCGGTCGTTAATGATTTATACGACTTTCATATTCATAATTGACAACAGGAATTGTATTACTTACTTCAGGAATTTTCGAAAAGAATTTTTCAGCAGTTTTAGCAATATAAAGCTGAATTTCTGGAATATTAAGTTCTCGGTAAATTACCGTGTTTCTGATGAACCATCGACAATTCACGGCCTGTCCGAGTACAATATTTTGCGTAACTTGAAGTTTATTCCTACGAGTTTTACAGGTATATGCCCAAACAGGACAGGCATATGTGAGTATAGGACGCAAAAGGGTCCTATACTCACATATGGCCTCATAAATAAGTGTTTTGTTATCAATAGAAAGAACGCTGTACCCAGCAATTAAGGGAGATAGTGTACGTTTACGCACTCGGAACTTGGCCAAGAGTGTAATCTGTGGGGACCATGTGAGCCATCGATCTAATGTGACGCAGCAGGCCCGTTATCTAGGCGTTACATTACATCCGTTATCTCCGTTACCACGAGGTAGGTGTGCTGTACATCAGGGCTATCAGGGCGTCATCAAACAAAGCAAAGGAAATGCTTTATGAAGTCAATCTTCAGGAGCTTTTCTTTGGCGTTTGGAGGTACGTCTTTAAGATTCAGGACTGGTGGCGTTACGTTTTTTTTTTTTTTTTTTTTTTTTTTTTTTTTTTTTGGATTCCTCTCATATTCAGCCCCATGGTATCTGCTTGAATCTCATTTCGAGCTTCTACCGATTTCAAGAAATTCAATGTCGCATTTGTCTGTAAATTCTTTACCACATAAAACAGGAGGCTAAGGCTTCCACATAAAACAGGACCGCCAGGCCGTTTTTCTTTCTTAATATTCATATTTAAGGTCGCAATGCCTATATACTTGTAATACTGACACTGCGCCATTAAAGGTTTCTTCCCCACAATTTCAGACAGCCTGTACTTTATTTCTTGGAAAGCGTTTCCGCCAAAAAGCTACTCTTCGTCCCTGTTTCCAACGGGAATTCCATTTCATACCACCTGCATAATGGAGAACTCCAAAATTTTAACATAACCGTGTTTAATTGTACATCATAGGCTTCTGCCTTATTCTGGGTTGACTAACCTTTCTTAGCTTCAGCATCTATTCCTAATTTAATTATTCGTCTTTTCATTATGGACACCCAATTTTTCTTTTCTATCAAAATCAATTTACATTCCTAATCCATTACCGTTTCCAGTTCATTCATTTTCTTTTCCACTTTGGTACAGTAGTTGGTCGGATAAACTCGCGACGTCTACCAGAGGTTACCCATACCCCTTCCTATAGCCTTCTGTCAATTCTCCTGCCAAATCTATTATCGTAGTTACCACCGAATGTTTTGCCATGTCTACTTGCACTCTTATTTTCGGCAGATCTGCGACTTTTCTACTTCAACGCCCGTTCGGACAATTTTTCTAAAGTGCCAAGATTCCGCAATTTCTCAATATCTTCCGCTTGCATTAGCAGTCTGCCTCTGTTATAACTTCCATATTCACAATTTTCAAAACACCAACGACATCGATGTTCCTACCGTCTGAAGTTTTCCAAATAATTCTATCTCCAGGCAAGGCCTGTCCTTTACTACAGAATATAATTTAAATAGTTACGGTCTTGAAAATATCAAAAATGATTCGTGTAGCTATCGGGCTTACGTAACAGACTTTTCCTGGTTCTTTAGAACCAACTCATTCAAAACGCACACTGCTATCCCTAGTTTCTGTTTCTTCCCAGAGCTGAGTATAAGAAACGAAAATGACATTGAAGGCTTTTCACGAAACTTAACTCCCAGCTTTGATTATTAAAACTGATATCTGGTTTTATCCATGCTCATATGTCATCTATCAGATATCTTAATCCTCCCAACGGAGTTGCACTAGCAAATTTGAAAAGGCCGAAAAAGCTTATACTCACACCATGTCCAAGCATAGTTAACTATGCTCACTGGGTGCCACTGTAACTGTTCTGCGCTACTTTAATTGCCAACTTCTGGAATCCCCGTCGCATCTTCTAACTACAGTAAACATGAACTCAGTTTAAGGTTTAAAATAAAACTGTTTATTAACAAGTCAGCTTGACGGTTACACAAACTGTAAAATAAAAGAAACGTAAAAGACGCTACGTGAGAAAAAACGTTGAACAAATTCCCTGTAGAATTAAAATATTAAATAAAAGGTAACATTAAATACAAGGTACAAGCCTTAGCTCGGCCCTCAATATTTCACGAAGCAATGCCTGCTAGCGAAATTAAAGCCGGTAAATCAAGTCAGTAAGATATATCAGATTAACTGGTTAGTGATAGCTGCCAAAAGCTTTCTCCCAAACTCATCAACTCTTATACACATTAACTATTTTGCCTTCTGGTGAGAGCGATCGAAAGTAGAAGGGATAGTAGAGGAAAAAATAAAAGATAACTAGGTTAATTAATACAAAGCTCTACAATTATGTAAATTGATTTAGTAAGTTAGACGATGCACCAGCCATCAGAGTACAAAAGTAAGCAGCTGGTAGTAATTTGAAACTATATGGGCTGCTTTCGGAGTACTCTAATGTTGATCAGAAAGTTAATCCAGACTTTGAGAAAGAAACTATAGGATATTCTGGATTTCTAAGAGTAAGACAATAGTTTATTATTTATTATTACATATACAGTAGGAAATTCAGTTAAATATTGGACAGTTCCAATTGATAGTCAAAATCCAAGTTCTTGACTTATTTCGATGCTTTATTTCTGACGCCAAATGTTCCTTAGTCAGTCAGTTACACTAGAAATTTAGTAAATTATGCTATTTCCATGCATACTTGACTATGCAAATTAGGAGCCATATTACGATTCTGAACTACTTCATCAGACAAATTCTAGAACCGTAAACATAGACAAATATTTTGTCGTCCCATCGCATCTTCTAAATGCAATAAACACGAAATAAATTGAGAATTTAAAATAAAACTATTTATTAATATTTCAGCCTGACGATTACACATATTTTGAATGATGGATTTTAATTAACTAGTTTTAACTGGGATTATAAGATATTTCTCCCGCCTTCTTAGCATACTTTCGTGGTGTAGTGCTCAGCACACACGGCGCGTATTCGAGAGGTCCGTGGTTCAAGTCCTGGCGAGGGCATTGTTTATTTTTCATCTCCCCTGCTTCGAAATATCCTAATGACTCCACAGTGGTGTCCGAACAAAAAAGGTAGTGGATGATGATTCTCCACCGCCAGGATTCGGCGATTGGGTTTCCTAATCCCGAGTCGTCTATTAAAAGGGGGGAGTATATAAGGTATTTCTCTCGCCTTCTTAGCGTACCTTCGTGGTGTAGTGGTCAGCACGCATTCATTCGGCACGCATTCGAGAGGTTCGAGGTTCGAGTCCCGGCGAAGGCACTGCTCATTTTTCATATTAATTTTCATATAGTAAAATTCATTTCAAATAAAAAAGGATTCCATTTTCACTGCTGATATTTCTTGGAAACCTATAAAAGGCAAAATGTTACAAGAAGCTTGACGAATATTGTGGCCACAGACAAAATTCTAAACAAGAAGGTGAAAACATTGATAATCCGATGACCAACCAGCATGAGAGTTGTTGAAAAATAAAGTGAAATTTTTTTTTCGAACAGTCATCTCAAAGCCTTTAAAAATCAAGTAATTGTGTTTATTGAAATTCGTAAAAATGACCCTATAAGGTATTTCTCCCCCCTTCTCAGCATGCCTTTGTGGTGTAACCGAAAGCACACTCGGCGCTTATTCGAGAGGTCCAAATTCGAGTCCCGGCGAGGGCATTGCTCATTTTTTATCTCTCTTGCTTCGAAATAACCTAATGACTCTACAAGTTTTACCTTTGTGTTATTTAACAAGATATGGTTACTTGGGTTAACGTGCCAGCGATAAATCATCAGCGTCAAATTGAATCTAACCAGCAAAGAGATAAGATTAAATAGTGGTTATAATTTATAATTTCAACATCTTACTTTTAACTTTCACTGTTGCCTTTTAAATTTTTTCCAGAGCCAGTAGGCTTTCTGGTCATTTCTCAAACTCAGATTAGAAATTAGTTTAGAATTCAGGAAATGATTGATCACGAGTAAGATTGAAATTAATTTGAGTCGTCTTCTCTTAATAAAGCCACTTTTAAAGCAAACACGCAATAAGTCCATTTCCATAATTTCGTCTTCAGTATTCAGTTCACATGGAAGTAACTTGCTTCGTCGTTTATTTTCATTCTATTTTTTTCTTCTGTTTTGTTTTTCAAGGTGAGACATAATACGGTCAGCATGTATCGAACGTTTTTACGCAATAAGTTAATAGTTTTCTGCAGCAAAGTTCAAATATATTTTTATTTTTCAAAAGTAAATCTTCTATAGGCTGCCTAAAACTGTCAAAACAACAAAACTTTGAAATTTATATGTCGACATAAATCACAGTTTAGAATATTTGCTTTAATAAGAGTTTAAATATTTCTGTAATTCCATGTCTCCTTAATAGCTATGTAACTTTTGTACGAAATCATGCAACTGCCTGTGTTTTAGTTAAGCAGAAAAAATTACGCACTGATTTATGTCAAGCTCGGTATCTCAAGTTAATCAAACACAAACAATGTACAATAGTGCGGACGACAATAAATAAAAAGGTATTTTCATATTTAATGATGTAGTAAATGAAACAGTAAGTAAATATATAAAATCTTACCTAATACTTTACTTCCTTAAAATATAACAGGAACGGAAAGAGATATGGATACTACACTCACTTTCAAAAGTTAAGCACGAAGATGTAAAATGCAAAACAATCAACAAATACTGCTTTGATTGACACAAAATTCGGCAGAAAAGTAGCTTATATATTTATGCATAAAACAAAATCAATAATTACATACAGAAATGAAAACAATATTAAATTTTTGTAAGATAATGACAGATAATGACATACTGGAGACTTAAACAGAATTATGTATAAAGTGAAAATAAACAGCATAAAATGAAAAAAAGCACATTATTGGGGTATGTAATCCCCCCTCATCTGTATACAAAGTTTACACCTTGTGACCATGCTTTCAATTAGGTGGTCAACCACCGCAGAATGAAGCAATCGCCATTCTTCTTAATTTTTTAAGCTTAATAAATTTCCAGTTTAATAAGAGTGGCTGGAGGGGGGAAACGTGAAGATACAGCACAGCCGAGAGCATCCCAAAGATTTTCAATGGGATTAAGGTCGGGCGAATTTGTTGGCTACGCCATACGCGCAATCCCTTCACTCTCCAGGTAGTCATCGACGATGTCAGCTCTATAGGGACGTGCGTTATCTTCCATTAAAACAAAAGTAGGGCCAACTGCTGCAGCGTACAATCTCACAATGGGTTCTAGGACTTTATCTCGATACCGGACAGCAGTCAAAGGACCCCGTTTAAAGATGTGCAGGTCGGTGCGCTATCCTAATGAAATCCCTGCCCACACTATAATGCTTCCGCCTCGGAATGCATGATGTTCGGTGATGTTTTGCGACTGATTGTGTGTTCGTTGTTCACGCCGTATCCTTATACGCTTTTCATCTGGCTCCAGAGCAAATCTTGACTCAGCAGTAAACATGGCATTGCCCCATTCAGGCACATTCCAATTAACATGTTCCCGGCACCACTGTAATCGTGCCCCTCTTGATTGTACGATTATAGGAACACAAACTCGAGATACCCGGGCGTACAGTCCACTCATATGTAATCTTCGGAGTACAGTAGCTGCAGATATCGCCTTACCAATGGACGCTGTAACCATAGATGTTACATGTGTGGAGGTCGCTCTGCGATTTCGCTTGGCTACAATAGCAATATATCGATCTTCCGCGGAGGTTGTAACCCTTGGGCGACCGGCTACGGGCCTTTGGACAACCGTCTGTGTGGTTTGGAATTGTTTCCATAAACGTGAAATTACAGAATGATGAACGCCGAAGATAAGAACAACATCTGTGATCGACTGTCCTGCTTCAATGCGCCCCACAGCACGCCAGCGCTCAGGATCTTCCATTCGTCTTCTAGAAGTCATAGAAACGCATGTGTCTTGAAAATAAGTTGTACGAAAGTTTTAAACACCTTCTATTAGCACTTACAATCAACTTCTGTAACCCTTCTTAAAGCTGGCTTCTTATAAGACTGCCTTTTTTGCATATTTCTTCACATGAAAGCGCGATTGGCTGTTACCTAAGATATTTGCATATTTCCATCTACCTCTATAGCGAATTACATCCTCTTCAATTCTGATTGGCTTCCGGAAATTAGAATTTTGTGCTCCGTGCTTAACTTTTGGAAGTGAGTGTCGATGATGACCTGTTGCTCCTTTCCTGATACCTGACATCTCTCTTCCTTCAACAAGTTTTCAGATTACTGGACACATGTTGCTCGCACTAACAGTTTTTAGAACTAGGGTCAGATGAATGTGTGTTAACCTCGCTGGGAACATGTTCCTTTTCAAAAATGAGAAAAGCTGTTGACACACACGCACGACGTAAATCATGCACAAAAGAAAATGTGCAGTGTTCTGGAAACACAGCAGGCAAGCATTCGTAATATGCGTGGATACTCACTTTACTTAATTTTTGCTTTAGACTGAGTTGCAGTGAATTTCCATTAATTCCATCTGCAAATGAGTTGGCAATTTCTCAACAAAGACTTGCAAATGATAAAATACTTTTGCAAAGAGACGATTTCGAGGATCTTCCCTAGCACTCAAGGTTGCACATATAAGGTGGAATTCCAGTTTTATGAATGCATTATGCTTAGATAGAATTTTTCATTACTTTCTTGCGATGGGCCGCAGAAAGATGAATCAACGGCGGCAGATAACCCTCAGTTTTGATAAGACTGATGTAGTGCAATATAGGGCTTAGTATGTACACAGGACATTTTATTCATACTTAAGCACAATTAAGTTTAACTGCAAAATTTTGAAGAAAACAACATAGCTTTTCAGACTCATTCTTTTTATTTTCTGTAGTATCACAATAAGATCTCATAAAAGTTTTCGAAGCTCCTTCGTTACAAAATAGTTCAGATCAATTAATCATTGGAAAACTCGAGAGAGCTGTCTGCTTAAGGAGAGGGGACTTTCCAAAGGAAAATTTTCCACACAAATCCTTCAGTCGCTGAGTACGGAGTCTAGTAATAACAGTACTGTTTCGTAGCTGTAGCTACTCTTTCTCTGAGGAGTGGTACAAAAAGAAGATACTGTTCGTAGAATGAAGAAAAGAAAACCCAGGTCTAAAAATATGCTGTAGAATGGCTTCCAATGAATATCAAAAAGTGGGAAAGGGATGCAAAAAACGTGTTTATTAGAATTCACTTAAATTTTCACCAATAATAAAACTGTGACAGGGTATAATATGGAGTAAAAAAAGGGCAAGAAAAATTCTTAAACTTATTAATAAACGAAACTTCAGATTTTAGGTGACAAAACGTTCTTTGATGAAAATCTATCAATACTGAATATAATGACTTATGCTGAAAACAGATAACTTCATTTCATGTCAAGAATAAAACTGTTGTTTGGGCCATATGTGCCCATTCACACAGCAGACATATTTTTAGCTCGTAAATAATTCAGAGAAGGTTATGGAGTAAAATAAAATGTCTGTCAAAATGCTGCATGAATGGACCCCTCGACTCCTTGATGTGGATGGGCATTTGGCTACAAAATGGTGTTTCTCATTCTAAATACTGCTATTGCGAGTCCTGCGATCCCGCACATATTGATCCGCAAAAATGGCATCAAGATCCATGGCAGAATGAAAGTACTGCGTATATTAAGCAAAGACGTGATTTATGTATGTCACTGCAATCACAGTACCAGCATGAAAAGAATCGGTGTGAAGATCGGTGAGGCGGCTACCAAAGACAATTGCTGCCCAAAGCATTAAACAGCAGCCTCTGTATGCGTGTATTCCCAAACACGCAATGGTGTGGTAATCAATTCTAGGCGTTTTTTAAGCTAGTTACCGTTGGGAATCAATCTGTAGACCAAACGGTGTATAATCAATAAAAACATAACACTCCAGTGTTACAGAATCTAGCTAAGATGATCTCAAGATCAATTTAAGCAGGCCTTTCTACAGGGGAGGGAATCAATAAGAAGCAAACTGTTGGCCGTCTTGCATACTATGTAACCATCTAAAAGCATTTTGCGAAGATATATCTCTTCTTGTCTACGCTGCAAGGTCGAACAGAAGTTGATGTGCAGTGCCTGGCCACTGGAGTCGTATCTGAAATCACAGAAAGCAGTTTTCTGAGCAGTTCTTACACTTAGCCATTCATCTTGTTTCAACTTACTAACCAGTACTACAGAAAGTAAATGAAGAGCGATTGGCATTCCGTTTCCATTCAAGGCGCTCTTTACTTTCCTGAAATCATCTGGCATCACTTAGGTGAGGTAGTCTACCAAAGACAATGTTTCAAACAATGCCTACAATGACAAATATTGTCTACCAAAGGGAATGTCTCAAAATTATACTACACAGATGTTGTTATCACAGATGTTCTTTCAGTTTTCTGAAGTCTGTAAGACAGAAATAGGGGGTTTTCACTAAACAGTGAAACGTTTTTATACTTAATATGTATCTGGTAAAAAATGTACTATTTCAAAATTATACTATTTCAGTTTTCTGCTTGAAGTCTCTGAGACAGAAATAGGGGTTTTTCACTAAACAGTGAAACATTCTTATACTTAATATGTATCTGTTAAAAAATGTTAAAACGCAAAATTTTTCTCGCCAGCCTTTCCCAAGTGTTAATATTTGTTATATATGCCGATTTTTTGACGATATGTTATTTCTTTCGCCGTGCCGAACGCACTAATTTTTCTGTTTATTGCTTAATTTTTGGGCATTAGTGGTAATTTCTACGCAAAATTGCTTGTTGCATCTCTTGCAGTTTATTCTGCAACAGTTTAATTTGTCTGTTATATCTAACATTATTAGCTCCTTTTGAGTTTATCTATTTTATCCAATGTAATAATTTCCTTGAAATATTGGTCTATTTTATCCATATTTTAAAGAGCTTTTGAAATTATTTTTATCAGATTTAATAAAAACGTTGTCCTAGTTGTAAGACAAACAAAGATGAGTATAGAGTATAAAATACTTCTTCTGAAATTAAACACGTCTTACATAAATATTCTTGAATTTTAAGAATTATATTAAAATCCGTTTTTACCGTACTCTGAAACTATATTAAAGAAAAGAAATTTTTTTAAATGAATGGTCGATTGCTTGTGCTTATTTGGCCAATAAGCTCGACTTTTATCAAGCTAGAAGAAATCAGCCACAGGGGCAAAGAGCGCGTATGTAAAGAAGGAAACCTTTCATAGGCGTAACGTAAATCAGTTTGACTACTGCTCCGCTATATAGTATAGGGACAAATTCTCGTTGCCAACTCGCCAGGCGAACAACAAATTTAGAAATACGATATAAAACCAAAGAACTTATAGGATTCGATCTTTGACGTTTCGTGAGAATTTAAGCTCGGATTTTTGTAGATTTTATTACTCAAAATAAGCAGTCCATTAATTAATTTACTTGTGCGTATCGGTGATTTGATTTATGTCGATACGGCGGGGGAAAATGGTATCATAGAATTTCGAACTCTTAACAAACGGGATTTTCGACATAGGACATCGAATTGACAGCTATTTTGCGCATGCACAAAAGGGTATTAAGCCTGGATATCTTTCGACAGCTACACTGGTTATCATACATTAAGGAAAAATAAAAAAAAAATAGCGATAACGCCCTAAAAAATAAGCCAAACTATGTAAAATTTGAATATGTTGCCAAGTAAGAGTAGCTGAGTAAAACTGCAGTATGCAAACTAGTGGCGCTGCACTCGGCATACGTCATCTGCGAGGTGCATAAAAGTCCGTGTTTGAGAGCAAGCCCACATATTTCACTGTGATAGTGACATCAGAAAACTGAGATAACCAATTCGTAACAATGATCTCCAGACATCATTTGCCCGCAGAACTACGATGGAGAGCCATTGGGAGACTAGAGGCAGGACAAAGTCAAACAGAAGTGGCCAGATGGCTAAATGTGAGTCCTTCTGTGGTTCATAGACTTTGGAGGCAATTTCAATCCACAGATTCGACATCTAGGAGGTTCATCCAAGGTCAGCCAACTGCTACGACGAGCGCCGATGAGCGATATTTGACATTATGTGCACGCAGGAATGAACCGCTACTCCCACTCTTCTTAGATCCTTCCTTGCTGCAGCCACCGGAAGGTTGGTGTCAACGTCAAATGTGCGTAGAAGGCTTTACGAAGGTGGTCTGTATGCGAGGCGACCAGCCATTTGCATGGCGCTCAAGTCACGCTATAGGACGGACCGTTTGCAGTGGGCACGGCAACATGTCCACTGGACGTCTGATCAACAGAGGGCTGTTCTCTTTACGGATGAGTCCAGGTTGAGTCTAGAAAGCGATAGTAGGCGTTATTTGGTATGGAGAGAACCTGGAACCCGCAATCCTCCGTCGAACATCCGTGAAAGAGATGCATACGGAAGAGGCCGTGTCTGTGTTTGGGGTAGCATCTCTTTGGGCGGACGCACAGACCGCCATGTCTTTCCAAGGAGAACCGTGAGTGCTCAGGTTTATAGAGATGACATCCTTGATGTTTACGTGCGCCCATATGCCGGGGCAATAGGTGATGCTTTCCTGTTACAGGACGACAACGTAAGACCACACAGGGGTCGCATCGTAGATGACTATATTCAACAGGAAACAATTATGCACATGGAGTGCCCAACTCCATCTCCGAACTTGAATCCTATCGAGCACGTATGAGATGCTTAAGGGAGACGTCTAGCTGTTCTCAATCCTTCCCCTCAGACCCTTGCCGCGCTTGCAACGGCTTTGTAAGAGCGATGGCTCCAGCTTCCTATGGAACTGATAGACCGCTTAATTGAAAGCATCACACATCGTTGTATGTGCTGTTGTTGTGCCGCTCTAGAGAAGGAGAGAACACAACAAAAAAATTTAACAACTGCGTTGCGAATTTATAATTTTAGTGAATAACCCTTGAACCTTGATGCTACTGAGTCAATGTATCCTAACATTTCAAAAAAGAGACTCAATAATCTGTTGTAAGGTTTCCTTTATGTTAATTAACAGTTATTTTAAGTTTTGTATCTTTCCTATCTTATTCTAATTTCAACTTACAATTTCCTGCCAGAATGTGAATTCAGAAACGCAGATAATGCAAATGAGAATGAGTACTATTGAAGTCGTGACTTAACCGTCTTCAACACAGAGAGAGTCTGATTTCCTGACTAGCGCGTGTTTGCCTTCTAGCTACATCTCTCTTAGCTATTACTACGCTCGGCCATATCTTAGGCCCTTGCTAGGCTTCGCCGATTTAATTAATACTTAGGGGCCAACTAGTTAGATTCTGATAGCTTCGGCTATATTTCTTAAGAGCTTTAGTTAGGCTAGTTTTAGTTCAAATTATTAGTATTTAAGTTCAAGCCCGAGTGGCGGCTTTATGTAAAGTTCCAAGTCTTAACTGATTGTAAATATATTGAATAATAAAGGGTTTTGAACCCTTCCCAAGTCTCACGTGTTCTGTTCACACTTAAGCGATTATTTGCTTGTAAAGTGTTCCTGGGGTTCGAAGCTAGAACTTTAGATTTAAAGAATTAAACCTCACACAGTATTAACTTTTAAGAAAACCTTAGAGTTTACTTTTCGAACAGATCAAATTATGTCGAAAATCAATTTTTGTAACAAACACATCCTACCCCGTGGTATGAAAATAACCTGAGACAAATTATAACCTTAACAGCAAAACATAAATATGTGTTTTCAACAAATTATGCAATTTCAAAATAGACAACATAAAAAAAAATCTATAACTATTAATTAAGTGTAAGCATAACTATATCATTGAGTAAAAATTTATAAAAATTCATTTCAACTATTTCCGTTTACATTATTTAAGTTTTTTTTTCACCTTATTATTGCACAGAAAATAAAAGAACACTGCTAATCAGAAGAATCTTTAATTTTATATCTTATTATTGCACAGAGAATAAGACAGTGAAGAGTAACCTGAGAAAATTTCTAACAGCGAAACATTTTTCTTCTAACAATTTAGTTATTGCCAATAAAAAATCAACACCTTCAAGGTTTAAGTAACTATCTATTATTCTATTAATCCATCATAACTATATTATCTCTTAACTATTTAAGCATTTCTTTCAACAAGCTAAATATATTGTTACGAATTCACATTTATTTGGCTACTTATTTAGAATTGTAATTAAAATTCCTTTTTATTTCCCCGTGCAACGCAGGCGATTTTTGAAGAGAAAGCTATGTCGAAAAAATAAAAAAGAAAAAAAAAAAAGAAAAGAAAAATAAAAGAGCGCGTGCATTTAATGTTTAATAAATAAATATCTCGTAATTACTGTTGCCATCCAGAAAAATCTAGAAAAATTAAGATTGTTCTACTGACAATTAAAAAGTTTATAAAAGCCGAACTGAAACACCTCATCTCAGTAGTAGTTGTTGCTGTTGCAGTTGTAGCTGTAAAAAGCGAACTGCCTTTTGTTTACTTAATGCTGTTATTGATTGTAGCGATTTCGCTGTGAGATAGAATTATTTTATCTGTTTTGAACTGAGTTTTTGTTAAACGTTTGAGATATTGTGATATTGTGCGAATATCTGTGAAGAAATATTTCTGTATTTTAATTTATTTCTTGTGGAAAGAATAAATTTTTGTTAACTTTTTACGACTTGTGCATTCAATATATAACGAACCCGTACACAAACAATATACACTCACGTTTGTGAAAATTGCAACACCAAGAAGGAATCGTCATAATTGAATGCAATTTAATACACAGTTGAGTGGTAGTGGTACAAATAAATGATTAAATGTTCAAAGCAAACAAACAAGAACAAGAGATCAGAATCAGTATTTTGTGTGGCCACCACGCGCCGCAATAAGTGCTG
>KK112561.1:100593-149814 GCA_000611955.2 Stegodyphus mimosarum | reverse complement strand
AGTTAACGTTTACCACTAGCAGATAACCATACACGCCTCGCTACAGCCGTCTATTTATTCGGATCCATCAGCCGTTCAGAGGGCGCTGCTCAGCATACGCATGCGCTACGGATTTGCAATTCTAATCATTTGCATATCATGCGCTACTTTGCATTTCCTGAAAATTTCAGCTCACTCGCGTAAGTCCTTCATGGTGTTGCAATTTTCACAAACGTGAGTGTATATATATACTTTTCATCTTATTATTGCACAGAAAATAAAAAAAAAGGAATGCTACTAATCAGAACAAAGTTAAAATTTATCTTATTGCACAGAAAGGTAAAGGAAATCTGCTATTCCTAACAACTTAAAATTACCTTCCTTTTTTTATATATTTCACAGAGAATTAAAGAATACCACCAATCAAGATAAAATCCTTAAAATTAGATATCTAATTTTAGTTCATCAAAAGTTTTCTAATATTTTGTATTCAATTAACAGAGTACTGCAGAACCACCTTCTTAAGAAGATTTAGACGATTAACATAAGAGCAAAGTTCTATTTCAAATTTTCAGTTTTCCCTTAACTCAGCAAGTACAGTTCTACAATTTACATTAACTCAGCATTTTTTTTAGTTTACCAAATAAAACAAAATTTCCAATTTCTTAACAATTCAAAAAAATCTTTAAACAAACTCATTAAAAAATTAAGCCAATTTTAATTTACCGTTTTACAAATAGGGAGAACCCTTCTAACAATTAATTCTAACAAATGAGTAAGTTGAGATTAAGATATTTTTTTTCTATTAATTAAGATAAACCTAGTTAAGAAAGGAAACGACAAAAGGGAACTTAGCTTATTAAGAAGGTAACACAGCCATCTTGCAGAAGCCTTGAAATTCTCTCAGAAAAATCAAATGAAGAAATTGTTGATTACTGAGAGTACTTGAAATCTTCTTCGAAGTATCAACTAAACCAGGAGTATTAGACTCCTAGTCCCATATTACGTAGAACTGTTGAATGATTAAATCTGTTGAAGCAATTTCTTGTAGAATCTCCAAGGCAAGATCCTCACAAACATGGATGGAGACTGCAGCACGTGGAGGCCCAAAACTGGATAAGACATTTCAGCCGATGGAAACAACCTCCGAGTAGGCAAGAGAACGAGGATTTTACGTAACGCACATTACTTCTCTAAGGGGAGCCTTATAAGCCCATAATCTTATTTCTTTTAGGATCATTTTGAGCCTTTTAGGTAGCCCTTTTAGGTAAGATATATTACGGAAAAAACATTACGGAATAAGGTCGAGGCCAGTACAACTTCTTGTTAAGTACTCATTTCAAAAAACTGAGGAAGCGAAACCCCCCTTCCTATATGAATAACATCTTTAAAACTGCACAAAAAAACATTCTCAAGGCACGAAAAAGAGCAGATTCAAGTCAGGCTAAAAAAAAAGAGAAGGAACGACACCTGCACCGCCTTTTTGTCAAAGCAGGAAACCATATATCGCCAAGCCCCACTAACCAGGGTGAAAAATCCAATACTCTAAACCCCGAACACACACTCATGTAAAAATTTCCCAAATTCCGAGGTGTTGAACTAAACACAAAATCAAATATCGCCAAGCACTCCAAAAGAAATGCGAAGAATCCGACGCAAGCGCAGGCCAAAAACTTATAAACCTAAACCGCACCGGAAATTCTCATAGTATTCCCCTTAACAAGTAAACTAGAATTATGCATATGGTTAGAATTCAGCTAAAAAGGGCGACTTTTTCAATCCTTTCCCCCCTCCAAGTCCTTTTCACAAGCAAAGTATAAAAATTTAGTTAAATAACTGACTGCATCTTAAAAACTGTTAAAGCTAGAATCTTGAAAGTGATCTTAAATTAAAAGGCTAATTTTTCTGCATCCAGTGATATAAATTAATAAAGGATCAACTTAAGTTAAGTAATATTAATTCAAGATTATTACGTAGAAAAGCACCCAATCCCATTGTGCCATTTCAACGAGTTTTCGAGTAACGAGTGGAAGATACGTACAAATCTTAACTACCAAAAACCTCTAATTAAAATTAACCCAATGCAAATATAAATACAGCATATTAAATAAAATAACGTTGTGTAGCAGAAATTTAGAATAATAATTAAAATTAATTCTTAATTCATAACTTAAATAATTAAGTGAATTTAGTACACAACACTGTGTTGCTTCTAGAGGCGATCATATTCCATATTGAAAGTACTTTTCCTATCGCAAACTGACACCTTCGATTTGTTCATTTTACACATGTGCTAATTTCTATTGTATTCATGTGCTAATTCTATAAATCATAATTGTTTGGTAATTTCTTTTTACGTTATTTGATACTTTACTATGTGTTGTATATTGTGGATAAGTTTCATAAAATTCTATATGTAACTTTTTCAGTAATCGTGATTTTTGTGATAACCAATATATTTCTCGCAAGAAAATGATAAGGATGGATAATTTCTGTAAAGTAAACTTGGGGTATATTTTTCCCTCTGCGGTCTGAACAAGGCCATCTCCAATCAAGATGGCGTGGTCTGATGGAGTACTCTTGCTTCGGCGAAATCTCGTTCTCAATGCACATGTTCTTTGACATAGCCGAGTCACATGCAGACACTATAATGCGGATTCCCCTTGCAGAAAACAGGAGGGAGGCAGGTAAGCAGAGGTTATTGCTTTATGGAACTGTCAGTATCAGAGAAGTATGGAAAGATAGCACGCTCTTCGGGTGTAATATGCACTATGCATGCATAATGCAGCTTTAGCAGTACCGAGAAAGCACTGTGGCGTGACAAAGGAGACATTATCAAAGTGTCAAATCAAAACCAGGACTTCTATACAGATATACATGAAGATGAATGCAATAACACATGTGAAATAAATCTAAGAGACAAGAACTTATATACAACTATATACAAGGGCACAGTTTAACGCAAAGACTACTAAAGAATCAAATAGTATTGCTGGGCGAAATAATTCCTGTTTAGAGATCACCATGCACGAAATCGTGGTCTTTGAGCTGATGTGCTCGAAAAGATCCGATGTAGTCAGTAGGGAGGATCTCTTAATTTAAATCCTTAATTTATTAAAGCCAAATCGAAGCTGTTTCTATCCGAAGACGTTAATTGTTCTCTCCTTTCTCTGGTGATTAGTTAAGGATAATACCACATGTCTTGTTTTAGAGGATTTAATTTCGATAGTTGTAGACTGCAAGGTAAGTCAGCTAATTGTTACTAATTATTCTAGATAAGTAATCTTCCTTTCAAGTTTGCAAAGTTTCGCGTTAGTAGTATAGTAACTCACTAGGAATTATCAAGTAAAGTTTGTCGATTTTTAGTCTCTGCCCGTGTAATTTTTCTATATTCAGGGAGATAATTCGCCCACAATAAGAAAGTAATTCTTGTAAATGAATTGCTAGCTTAAATTACTTTGTTTAAACCAGAGGTTTCCAGACTTTTTTTCCCATAGCCCACTTTCAAAATTTAGCTGGTTCCGGTGGACCCCCTGCAGCTACGTTTCTATCACATTCCCAAAACTCGACAAAAAATGTGAAGATTGGATCTAACTATGGAAATTTGTGTTGCGGCTGAGTTCCAACCACGAATTAATAGTTTTCGAAAAAAGAAGTGAGAACTGATTGGTTAATTAATTAATTGATTGTGCTGTGAGTAGATGTCAAAAACGGCCAATCAAAAAAGTGATTCCATCCAACTTTACTTTTTGACATCTACTCACAGCACAAGGAACCAATCAATTCTCACTTATTTCATTTAGAAAACTTCTCATTCAAAGTGGTAAAAATAAAAAGAAAAATGGTATATTTTTTATGTTGTATTTATTCAAATATATAATTATTACACTATTAATTATTATTTTTATCATATTACAGTCGTAATATGATTAAAATTAAACATTAATAGCGTAACTTCTACAATGACAGTCACAAAATAGTCATAATTTTAATGGGAGGGATGTACTTGATGGATTGACAGCAAATTATCAATATTTGGCTTCAGTTTTGTTAAGAATAATCGCAAATCTTCTCGTTCCGTGATATTCAATCTGCTCCTTATTTTTTTTTGTTAAAAGGTTTGTAACGACACTAAAACTTTTTTCGAGAAGATATGACGAGAGAAACGCTATCAAAAGCTTTCTCGCAGTTCCCCACAGTCTAGGATATTTTTCGGGTATTTCTACCTGCAGCCAAAATGCCCTCTTTAAAATTTCTCCTTCAGCTACTCATTAGTGCTAAGCTCGAGTAGCTCCTCTTGTAATATCACATTCTCCACTTCCGTTTCATCAAATGGATTTACGATCCATGTGGGTATTTCCATCGTCAAAATATCTTCAAATCTGAATTTGAAGTCATCATGCAGGGCAATTAAATGTTGAAGGTATGTCCGAATATCCTCATCAAGGCATTCTACCTGTGACAAGTTTGAAAACTGGGAAAATTCGCGCCGTCTAATATTTTGCTTCATAAGTTTCAATTTTCAAAGAAAAGCTGAAATTTCACCCTTTGTTTTTATTAAATTGAGGCTGTTTTCTTGTAATTGTAAGTTCATATCATTAAATTTTTTGAACAAATTTCTAAAATACGCGATGAATGCTTTCAAATTAATCAGGTTTTCTTTTAAATCTGGATCTTTACTTTCCAGAAACTCTAAAACTGATTCAAAAGGTGAGTAAAATCTTGTTAGACATGCACTTTTGGACAACCAGCGTACTTCAGTATGTAAGAGCAATCTTGTTGGAATAAAGTTGGAAGTCTTCATCATTTTCACCCTCAATTGTGCAAATAAACGCATATTCAACGCATTGCTTTTTATTTTGTTAACTGCATTAATCACAAATTGAAGCGATTGGTGCAATCTATTACTCAAATATTTCGCTACTAGGTGTTGTGGGTGGATGACACAGTGAATTGCAGTTACCTCTGGTATAATTCTTTTAAGATGGCTTATAAACCCACGATATCGCCCGATCATGGCAGGAGCTCCATCTGTTGCCACCAAAATAACGTTTGTGAATGGAATCGATTTTTCCATAAAAAATCATTCAAGACATTAAATATTGATTCACCTTTAGTGTCCGTCTCCAAAGTTTTAGCGAATAGTTGCTCTTCGTGAATTTCTTCGTCCATAACAAATCGAACATATGCCAATAATAACGTTTCATTACCAGGTAAAGTTGTTTCGTCCAGTTGAATAGAAAAATAAGTTGTTTTCAGATAATTACACAAGAAACTTTCAGAGCTTATTTCATCAATACGTCTTTGTATAGTGTTGTTACTCAAAGGAATTCTTTTGAGTATGACAAACGGAGATTTGTGCAGAACAATTTTTAAAACCTCTTCAACAGCGGGGGAAATTAGCAGTTCTGCAATGATGTGCGGTTTTCCAGATTTCGTTATAAGTAATGAGATATTGTAAGATGCTCGCAAACCATCATCGTTACCTTCAGATGTTAAAGCGAACATACTGTGCACGGTTGGTCTCTTTTATTATTTTTCCTTCAATGCTTGAAAATATTTCAAATCTAATCTTTACCTATTTTATCAGGATAACGCCTTCTTAGATGATCTTCGAGCTTCGATGGTTTCATACAATAATTGCTCAAAACTTTGTTGCATAAAAAGCATTTGAGCAATCGCTTGTCTACCGTTGATGGAAGAAAACCAAATTTTAAATAATCAACACTATACTGTCGCCATTTCTTCTTAGATTTAGATATGTTTCGTATCAGTTACCTACCTGTAAATAAAAAAAAACTTTGTTTTAGTAATCATAAGAGGGTCTTACTGAACAAGATATGGCTATTTTAACAAAATAGGATTACCTAATTAATTATTCCAATGAAATAAACAAAGCACCGAAGGCAAACTGATTCTAATTATTAAAAGCAATAAATCGCTTCATAAAACTCTATTATGGATGTTTTTAATAATCAGAATCAGTTTGCCTTCGGTTCTTTGTTTATATCATTGGAATAATTTTTATGAATACGACTGAACCGATTTTGATGTAATGTAAAACATTTTTTCATAAATACATTTTGATATATTTCTGTAAATTCGATAGAAAATACTTTTAAATAATATTTTGATATCAAAACTCCCGCGATTTTAATTATTTATTTATTACTTTGATGCACGTTACGGGTACGTAAAGACGCGTACAAATTATGAAAATATATTTAATTAAGCCATTTAGCACTATGAACCTGAAATATTTGCAATCATGCAGATCAATCGTAATATATCTCTCTTTTAGTGAACCACCACATAGTCAAGTCAAAAAAAAAAAAAAAGATTACTAATAAAGTAGGAACAAAAAGTTCAACCTTTCTCGGCTTTCTGTTCTTTTATGGAAGTATCTAATAATGACTCTGTTCCGTACGTAACTTTTAAAACGTACCTACCACACGCAGACATTACAAATATACTTATCGCAACATAAAATAAAAGTAGGTATAACAAATAGGCAGGTAAATATTTACTTTTTCCGATACTGGCAAACACTAACATGGATTCACTTTACTTTACGTTTCTTTTCTTTTCGAAATTCCGGAAACAAACGAGTAACGTTTATCCTTGGCATTCGTGTCTATATTGGTGAAGAATCAAACAAGTTCATGCAAAATTGCAAGCGCACACGCCACAAGTCGTATTTCGCCCCTTTGCAAGTCTGAACAAGCGTTGCGGACGGCGGCGGCGCTTTGCAAGTCTCGACACGTTGTACTGATTATGGAATATGCAATTTTTACAGGTAACAGTCGCTGAGCTTCTTGAAATATTACCTGCCTACATTGATAGGCGAAGTCAAGCCAACATTTTAGTTCTTCACTATGTAGAGACATTAGGTTATTTCGAAGCAGGAGACATGAAAAATGAGCAACGCCTTCGCCGGGAATCGAACCACGGACCTGTCGGTTATGCGTCGAGCATGCAGACCACTACACCACGGAGGCATGCGAAGAAGGCGGGAGAAATACCGTACATACTCCCCCTTTTAAAGGGCGACTGGGGTTTTGGGGACCCAATCGCCAAATCGCGGTGGTGGAGAATCATCATCCACCACCTTTTTAGTTCGGGCGCCAGTGCAGAGACATTAGGTTGTTTCGAAGCAGGAGACATGAAAAATGAGCAACGCCTTCGCCGGGAATCGAACCACGGACCTCTCGGTTACGCGTCGAGCATGCAACCACTACACCACGAAGGCATGCGAAGAAGGCGGGAGAAATACCTTACAACTATCGAAAGCAAATAAATTTTTGTGGACCCCCGCTTACGAATTGTCAACCCCCATTTTTCTGTCACGCCAAAGTAGATCCTCGTCGAGTTTCCCGTGCACCCCTGGGGGTCCACCTGGACCACTTTGGGAACTAAGGGTTTAAACACTGCAGTAATTAAGTTAGTTTAAGTAATCTATAGCTACAACAACATTGTATCTAACACTTTCTTATCTAAGCTATTTGCATGCTTTAAAAATCATGCCTTTTCAAATTTTATGCACGATGTTCACAACTAGAGCCACTATGTTTTGAATTATACAATTTTTGTTCTCAGAAAACAATTTCTGTTGTAATTATGCCTGTACTACTGATGCTTTAGGAAATTATTTTCATTAAATCTCTGTTTATGTTATTTCTACCAGCCTCATAAATGCTTGTAAATACTATCTGCATGCAAAAATTTATGAAATACTTTTTTTTATAAGTTTCTTTTCTGCTAATACAAACATTTCTGAGGTATCTACTTTTCACGGAGACCTTGAAATCGCTACAGCGTTTAGGTTATTGATATATAGAATGAAAAAAATATTTTTAAAAGTCCTGTGAAAGGTACACTGACCTTTACTGGGAAATTACCTATATAGATTTACTTTCTAAAAATAAAATATAGAGGAAAAAACTTTAATCCAACGATGCGTAGAGCATTAACTATCGCCTTGGACCAATTCGTTAACTACATCGAAATATACTGAAATATTCACTACGTCATGAAAACTACGAACGTAATATCATATCCTATCTATACTACACTTTCGGTTCTAAATACTGAAAATAATTACTCTGTGACATCAAATGCCCTAAACTATTTCTGTACCTTAATTTTTATATGCTGGAAAGGTAGCAGAAATAACTGAAATCATCAAAAGTATCATGATCTTTTTTTCTTACGGTTTTGTTTTCCATTCACCTTAATTTAAGTCGGAAAAAAAAACTGACTTAAGACGAAAATTTAATTTATGAGTAGTTATAGTATTATAAGACATTTCTTCCGTCTTCTTCGCATGCCTTCGTGGTGTAGTAGTCAGCACGCTCGGCGCGTATTCGATAGGTCCGTGGTTCGAGTCCCGCCAAAGGCAGTGTTAATTTTTCAGCTTCCTGATTCCAAAAAAATACCTAATTGCTCTACAATCATGCAGAAGGTGGTGGAGGATGATTCTCCGCCACCAGGATTTGGCGATTGGGTTCCCAAAACCCCAGTCACCCTCTAAAAGAGGGGAGTATATAAGGTATTTCTCCCGCCTTCTTGGCTTGGCTTCGTGGTGTAGTGGTCAGCACACTCGAAGCGTATTCGAGAGGTTCGTGCTTCGAATTCAGGAGACGACATTTCTCATTTCTTACAACTCCTGCTTTCAAATAATCTAATGTCTCTACAATATATCGATGGAAATGATTTTACATAAGAGATTTATTTAAGATTGCAGTTTCTCTGGAAATTGAATTTCAGTCTTATAACTCTACTAATAATTTAGCGAATTATTGCTACCTCCTAAATAGTTTGACAAAGCCTTGAGTAACTTTTCTAAATAACCTTTTTCTTTAATATGATTTCAAGTAACCTTTTTAAATAATTTTTAATTTAATATTTTTATTTCAAATAACCTTTTTATTTCAAATAACCTTTTTATTTAATATTCTTATTTCAAACAACCTTTTTATTTAATCGGAACTTTTACTTGTGTTACTAACAAGAATCACAACTCCTGGCTTTGCAAATTAAACAATAACAATCAAATAAGTTTAGACGCTGATAACGTAGTCAAAAGTTAAACATTCAATGACATAAGCTATAAACTGGCTCAGTTACATTTACTGGCGCGTAAGTTTAAAGTTACTGCTGCGAGAGAATGCAAAAGGATGGAATAATCACTTTTAGATAGAGATGGCAAAATTCTAACAGCGCGGCGCGAGTGCCAGAAAATTCTTTGTTCCCCAATGATTCGAAAACCCTAAGCTTATGTACACTAAAAGCTAATTTGTATTCTGATAAGGAATACGGAAAAAGGAACTTATAGTAGAGCTCAAAATCATAACAACATAAAGACCTTATAACAATAACGAAATCAAAGAAATAAAAGCTGTAATTACAATAATGATCTAGGCCATCAAACACTGAAGTCCTGATGCGTTTTAGAAATAATTATTAAATGGTTAGAATGGGAGGAAGATTGTTCTAATTTAATTTCAATGCTTTGTGCCATTAGGTTTTTTTATGCAGGAGATCTGAAAAATGCTGAGTGCCCTCGCTGAGAGTCGAAGCTCGACCTCTCGAATACGCGCCGAGTGTGCTACCGCTACATCACTAAGGCATTTTGGAAGGAGGGAGGAAATACCTTATATACTCCCCCTCCTAAATGGCGACAAAGGATTACGGGACCCAGCCGCTAAGTCCTGATGGTGACGAATTATTGTCTGCAACCTTTGAGTTCGGATACCACCATAGAGTCATTAAGTCGTTTTTGATGCGGGAAACGTGAAAAATGTGCAGTGCTCTCGCCGGGACTCGAACCCTGGTCCTCTCGAATATGCGCCGAGTGTGCTACGTTATACCACGAAGGCATGCTGGAAGGATATATATTGTAGCTTAAAAGGTATTGGCGATGTAGTCATATGAAAAAGAATGCCTTAGATACAAAAGATTAATTCGAATTTTTTTGCACTGATAATTCAGAAATATTATTAATAAAGCCTATATTTTAAGTCAATTACGTGTTTCTAAAATGCTGAATATGGTAAATATCATTATTTTCCATTCCTTGAATAGCTTGGTGCTGTCAAGAATAAATTTTATTTTGTTTCTCCAACTACCCTAACCAAATTAAGGCCCGTGAAATTAGGATAATGAACGCTGTAATGTTAATCATTAATGTACTTGAATTGTTATTATTCTCAAGAAAATATCCTGCTTAACTGTCGAAGTGTTAGGATGTTCAGCGAATGCTGTTTCCCTGCCAAAGTTGTTGACTTGTTATCTCGGATAAGGCTATGGAGATTATACAGGGTGTTTATAAAGTCCGGGACCCATTTTGATGTTTAATAACTCATAAAATAATGAAGATATAAACAAACTTATGGCATTTATTGATGGAATAACTTATATATTTTCCTTTTCAGGTTTGAATATCTTTACTTTTGTAAATATCATCCGCGCGTGTGGTTAATTTCAGATAATTTCATTTTCCAGTTTAAATATCTGTACTTTTCCAAATATCGTCTGCTTATTAATCGCATCCTTTCATCTTTCTGGCATTGTTAATCGCCATAATGTGCGCATAGGGGGATCTGAAAATACCCATGAATACCATGAGGCACAAAGGGATTTCCCAAAGGTGAATGTGTGGTATGGACTAATGCACGACCGAGTCACTGGGCCTTTCTTTTTTACAAAAATGACGGTCTCATCAGTCGTATACTTAGACATGTTGGAAAACTTCGTATTTCCACAATTAGACGAGCTTCAGCCACATGTCGTTTTGCAACAAGATGGTGCACCACCTCATTGGGGTACCATCGTTCGTAGTTCTTTGAATGACCATTTTACAGGAAGATGGATTGAGCGAGAAGGTGCAATTCCTTGGCCACCCAGATCACCTGATATAACGCCGCTGGACTTTCCTTTGGAGATTTGTAAAGGACAACGTTTACAGGATTAGAGTGTCGAACATGGATGACCTAAAAGCCAGAATTACAACCGCAATAGCCTCTGTGGATGCCGACATGCTTGCCGGTACCTGGCGTGAAATCGAATATCGACTTGATATTCTCCGTGTGACGAAGGGGGCACACGTGGAAGTTCATTGACAAGGGTCATGAAACTTTTTGAGTCTATCTAACCATTTGTGTTATTAATTTTAATCTATCTTTATTATTTTATGACTTATTAAACATAAAAATGGGTCCGGGGCTTTATAATCACTCTGTATTATTTATATGAAGTAGATAGTAGAAGCATTTAAAATATATCTTCAGGTGATGTTTTCACGTCTCAAATTCTTGAATGAGAATGTCTCGACGTATAGTGCCTGATTTTTCAGCAGACATGAAACTTGAATAATTTGTTGCAGTATACTATAAAATATCAAATAAGCTTGATTCAGGTAAGAAATAAAATTCACCTTGTGCGACAGGACTGTCGCAATGCTTATTATAATTTTCTGATTTCAGTTGAGTATAATGTTTTTTATAATTGAAATACAGCAAGTTATGTAAGAGAACAAACACAGGTTCCGTATGAAATTTTAGAACAAAGTACCTGGGAAGAGTTTTTTTTCTTTTTTTTTTAATCGATTAGCTTTAGATTTGCTTTTTGCGAACTGTCGAGAATGGCAAAAACCATTTGTTCATTAAGGCATCTCTTTAACAAGAATCAAGATGGCTATCTAAGATGCACTATAATTTCAAACATCCCTTCTTTCATGGGCGTAGGGTTATAGATAAGTAAACTGCCTTCATTACCTATCCTAGAGAAAAGGGCGAATCTTTAAAGAAACTCATAGTTTTGAAAGAATAGTAAAAATTTTGAAGGTTTCATTTTAATAGCAAAAGTAAATTTGGAAAATAATTGCTAACGAAGTAAAAGTAATACACTTTACATTCACTTTACACTTGGGGGGATGTTTTGGGTTCTTGCTGTGGGAGTAATAAGCAGGTTACCCTGACTTGAGTGGCTGCAGGTAGCATATCTGATTCCTTGTAATGATTGGGTAATGTTGAGAGGCTACGTAATTCTTACTGCATTTGAAACTCAAAACACATTTAATACAAATACAAGAAGCTCTTTGCACACATATATAGAATTCATAGATAGCATAGATAGGTATTTAAATTAATTATAGTCCTCGTAGTGTGAGGAATCTGCAACCGAAAGTCTCTCTAGTTGAGAGATCATTGCAAGTCTCTCCAGTAGAGAGTTCTGGAGCGTTCTTCCGATGTTACTGCGATGGCGAAAATTCTCAGACTGGATTAGCCACGTCTCCTTAATTTTACAGTAGCATTTTACATCCTCTGGTTCGTTATATTTGGAACGGATATCTTATATCAGAGGAAAAATCGGATCATTGGTTCGTCACCTCTCCTGAAATCGAGAGGCTTTGACGACAGACACGGTACAGAACGTTGAAATCTCCTGACAGTAGTCGTGAAATTATGTCTCTGCGATGTCAAAAACATATCGTGTGACACGTGCTGGGAGCACTGAACTGCAAGCACCGCACACACAATTTACTTACCTCTGTGTGATCCGCCGCACATTCTAATTGACAGTATAAGGTAAGTAAAAGTAAAAGTAATAAATTCTAATTGACAGTAATTTTAATTGACAGTATAAGTTAAGTAATTAAGTAAAAGTTTACATTCACTTCGGAAAAATTATTAATAATTTATAAATAAAGCAAATAATTAGTTTAACAAATAAATAATTAGTTTATTAACTGGTGCAGCTCAAGTGTAAAAGCTCGACTAACTCAAGACAAAATATTTTATTTTGATTGTTACCATTGCTGAAGATCTCCTCGGAAATCTGAAAAGAAAACGATAGAGAAAACATATCTGAAGGGTTTCAGATTAGCAAATGTTTTTCCCAACGGTTCGCAAAAGGCAAATTTAAAGCTAACGATTTAAAAATGAAAAAAACTCTTCCCAGGTACTTTGTTCAAGAATTTCATACTGTACCTGCCTCTGTTCTCTTACTTAACTTGTTGTACATCAATTATAAAAAACGTTATACTCAACTGAAATCAGAAAATTACTTTTAAAATTATTTAGTGACTATAAAAGTTCTTTGCACTTACGCAACCTAAAATTTAATTCAATGTTAAAATCATAAAATATTAAAAAACAGCTTATCTTTAGACTTTCTAATAGATAGTCTCTAGCAATGGAGATAAAAATGTGTTATTTCGTAGTGTGTTGCCATTGCTCACTTTCAAATCGTCCAGTTTGTTAATAAAAAATTCATTAAAGTTTTAGAAAATATGAAATATAAAATTCGAAATTCAAAATTCGAGCATCCAGGTGCTGATGTTGGGTTTGGGGACAACGTTATTCAAAATTTAATAGAAAATTTAATTTTTTTAATGGCTTAATAAAGTGCTGTCGTTCTTTCACAATGCGAGGGATATGCAGATCCCTTATTATTTAATTTCTTTAATATAAGGCCATAGTATTTGGTGGCAACAATTTGAAAAGTGATTCACCGTTTATACTGGATGACGTAAAATCCCATTTGGAGACAGGACCATTGGGACTAACTCCCTTTTGGACTAAAAAAGAAGAAGAAGAAAAAAAAAACTTTCGAGGTACTTTTAATATGGTTGCGAAAAATTCGGCGGTTGCGCCTGTATGTAAGCTTTCCGGCATAGCACTAGGGTTGCCATAAAATAGTGTATGGTAGGGTTGCCAGATTGGCGACTTTATCGCCCATTTGGCGACCAAATTGGCGATATCCCATAGTCCAATCGGGAAGCTTCTAGAATAACTTCCTGTCGAGATATTTCTCGAAACATGTGGAACCTAAAGAAAAGCTATATAAACCCTTGCGTTTCTGAGAGCCGGAGTGTGATTAGTAGTCTGATTAATTGTGAGAATTGTGAGAATAACTGCTTACTGCGAGTGCTAAGCTACGCGAGAGTTTTGTGAACGGAAAGCGATCGAGATAGTGCTTTGCCGTGAAGCTACCTTTACAGTATAGCTTGACAGTGTATTGGTGATTGTTCCACGGTGTTTATTATAAGTTAAGTGTTGCCGTGAAGCTACCTTTACAGTTACAGCCTGAAGCTGTGTTGCTGATTGTTTCAGCGAATTTATTGTAGATTTTCGACGCTTTTAAAGATAATTTTGGAACTGTGCTGTAAATAGTGATTCTTGTAAATAAATTGTGATTTTTATTGTTCTGCGTCGTGTTTTCATCGGATACTCTCAAATCCACGAACCCGTATAACGCAACAATATTTTAAAATTTGTATGTATGGTTTAGAATGTGCCGTTGCTGTTGTGGCTTATCCCACTCTATCGCCAGGAACATCAAATCAGGTCTCTGATATCAGAGCAAACCCACGCAATTCCTTCTGGCAAAGGGGCAAGATTGCCCCTGCCGTTGGCAAGAGCCTTGAGCACTATATGGGTGACATAATTACTTCGCGCAGTTCCAACTTTAATGGGATCCCCCAGCGAGATGGGTCCCAAGATCTCCCACCCACTTTCTCCTACCACTAACCTCTCGACATAACTTTGGGCTCTCCGCATATTAAAAAACTTCGATGACTTCCTCGGGATTCGAACCCGGGGCTTTCGGTACGGCAGTCAGCGTCTCTAACCATTATCCCGTTGGGTGGCTGACTTAGTGTGTAATTACTTTTTAATTTGTATGCAATGAAGTTTTCAATTTGTTAATGAAATTTAAATTTATATTTTTAATTATGAATGAAAATGATATTCATGGCATATATTACTGCAGAGCGAGATGTAACCTCTGTTGTAGATGGAACGTGAATTAATCTTATTTAGGTTAATAAAGTGCACGAATGTAGTAGCAGATCATGTTTTGAAATTCCTACAATGCTTATTTGCTGGATATTTTGGGTAACCTAGGTGGAAGGCTGGTCAATTAAGTCAAATTGCAAAGTCGAATTACAGCACATGGGCGTTTCAAGTTATTTACATGAAAAATCAATCATTTTGTGCAGCTGAGTGCACTTAGCATAATGAGGTAGCGAAAAGTAATTCTCAGTAGGCGAACATTGTTTCTGATAACTAAGACATTCAGGCACAGCGCTTCCTGAAAGGCAGATTTATACTTTCACTGTATACTAAATTGAATCCCAAATCTGGTATACCTTTTATAGTATTAAGTACGATATGCATTTTACAGTATTAAGTATGAAACAAATCTTGAAAGATAAATAAATATGACGCATTTTTATGTGGTGTTTAATAGGTTCATTTGTTTTAGCATTTTGAATCAAATGTTCTTCAGTTCCATTGTTATTTCAAGTATATTTCATTGTTTCAAGTATATTCTATATTTTTAAGTATATTTCAATATCTGCAAACAGTCCCCAAAATGATTCTTTGATCTAATCTTTTGGGCTTATTGTCAACAGCAGAATGTTCTGTACTTTTACCTCGAGCGAAAGTGTTCAGTATTTAGTGATCATTCTCAAACTGCAGAAAAATTTTAAGGCGCATCATTCCGTAAGTTACTGGAAAAGTCTCTAGACAAAGATGAGGTTTTGAGTGATGTCACACTGCCACTTCTGGTACCCCAGGTTGAGACTTCCTATTGTGTTCAATTTGTGATTAATCACGGACCCGTCTTCATTTTATGACTTGGTTAAACAATGGCATCCACAACATAGACTAATTATATGTTGTTCCAACTAGTTTATTTTAGATTGGTTTATTTGTATTACGGCAAAGAAAGCGAGGGCTATCTGCTTAGAGGAAGGAATGTTTTCGTGGAACATTTTGAAGGGAAACTGGATGATATTCATGGTACATATGGAAAAATCCATGAAAAACTACTGTGCAGCAAACCTGTTTATCAAGTTTTAAAATGGATGGAGTTACCACGATTCTGCTGTGTAACTGCTTGATCTTCGGTAAGCTTTGTCTCAGATGTGTATTGATTGCTGTAGGAAATCAACGGGGAACGGAACTTTGTTTATTTTGGAATTAGAAGTGAAAGAAACATTTCTTTTCTTTCGCAGTGTAACTTGCAATTCGGCATATTGAGTCACCTTTTAAGTAGCATTTAAATCCTTTTAAAATATCTAGACAAAATAGTAAATATTGCCAGATTTAGATTATGTGGCGCATTTTTATGGGGTGGAGGACTGAAACTGAGCATGAAATACTAAATAAAATGTTTTCATTTCTTTGTACAAAATAAAGGAAGTATTGCAATAGCGAAATTCGAGTATCATATTTCAATGAAAATATCCATTTTGACGGCTCTCGAAACCATTTAAACGGTTTTTTTGCGTGACATTTGTACGTACGAGCAGAATGAAAACGGATTGTAAAACGGGTTTAAAATAGATTCAGAAAGGATTTTTTTCATGACATCTGTACGTATGTATGTATCTAGCATAACTCAAAATATATTAGCCGCAGAATTTTGAAATTTTGTATATGATACTGCTATAATATCTAGTTGTGCATCTCCCTTTTTTGTTGCTGTCGGCCACACAAAAAGTGTACATGTATATATAAATTTATGTCCACCCTCTTGCCCGGCTCGGTGAGCTCTATGTTTTTTATTCTTATATGCTAGTAAACTGTGCATATTTTGCTTTAAAAGTGATTGAATTATGTTGTTCTTATGTTCTTAGCGATTAAATTATGTTGTTCTTATGTTCTTAGCGATTGAATTATGTTGTTATGTAAGGTTTTTTATGCGTTTAGCTAATTTGCATATAGTAGTTTTAGAATTATCAACAATTAAAAAAAAAGAGTAAATTGCGTTAGGCCTAATGTGGCGGCTATTTGTTTACATTTGAAACTTAATTCACTATATTACTAATAGTGAATTAAGTCAGTTGGTGCACCAACTTAAGTGTCTTTTTGCAAAATGGGACTAAAAGTTTTAACTTTTGTGCACCGAAAACTTAGTAGAAACCAACGTCTTTATTTGTTTTGGTGTAGAAATTCTAATTTTAATTTTAAAAGCTCTGTTTTTAACTGTATTTGGTGTTTTAGGTTTTTCTGTATTTTACAGTTTTAAAGAAGTTGTTTAATGTTCTATGTTAAGTTTATGTTCACCGCGCCGCGAAATGAGAACTGAATTGATTAAGTTAGACATATATATCTCTAAAGAAATTCGAGAAATTAAGTTTAAATGAAGTGCAGCAAAAAAAGTGTGTATATTTTAATAGGCCATACAGGGAACTCACGTGGTGTCCACATTAGATAATTTATATATATATATATTGTTAATCCTATGTATGACTTTGTTATTTCATCTGTATTCAGAGCCTTGAAAAATTTTTTTCAGTAATTTTTGATATGATAATTATTGTGAAGCATGTCACTGTAAGAATTTACCACATTGACACGTGGTGTCATTATATACGTAGCGTATTTGGAAACTAAGTACCGTTTCATTCTAGCGCCGTCGCAGCGCTGTGGTAGGCGTCCCGCGCATGCGCACTAGTCTTTTTTGTTCACTGACTTTCAATTGTCGCCATTTTGGTTGCTCTATGTTGTCTTTTCATTTTGCTGTGCAAATTCAAAATGTTTAAGACAATTAGTTCTCCCGCTGACTGTGAGATTCGTGCCGTGATTAAATTTTTTAACGCGAGGAATGTTAAACCGCCCGAAATTTATCGTCAAGTGACAGAAGTTTACGGTGAATACGCGATAAGTGATGGAATGGTGAGAAAGTGGGTAAGAATGTTTAACGCAGGTCGAACAAATGTCCACGCCGAGGCTCGGAGTGGTCGGCCTTCTGTTGTCACCGATGATTTGGTTAGGAAAGTTGATGAAGCAATTCATGATAACAGACGCTTCACAATGACAACTCTTTCAGAGGCATTTCCACAAATTTCACGTACTGTTTTGTTCGAAATTGTGTCTGACCGCTTGAATTATCGCAAACTGTGTTCACGATGGTTTCCAAAAATGTTGACTGATGTTCACAAAACAAAGCGACTTGGTAGTGCCCTGACATTTCTCACGTGGTACAGTGATGAGGGAGAAAACTTTTAAAACCAAATTGTGACAGGTGATGAAATTTGGGTGTGTCATTTCACACCAGAATCGAAACAACAATCGATGGAATGTTTTCCGAAATTTCCGAAAATTCTCATTCTCCGGAAAAACAAAAGTTCAAAGTGACAATGTCATCACAAAAAATCATGTGCACTGTCTTCTGGGATAGGAAAGGCGTTTTGCTTACTGAATTTCTTCCCAGAGGTGAAACCATTAATGCGGCACGATATTGTGAGACTTTAACAAAACTAAGGCGTGCCGTTCAAAACAAACGAAGAGGAATGCTTAATAAAGGAATTGTGTTGCTCCATGACAATGCTCGACCCCATACTGCTGGTGTCACTCACTCAATCATTAATTCGACAGTTTCATTGGGAGCAGTTCGATCACCCGCCGTACAGCCCGGACTTGGCGCTGTCCGACTATCACTTGTTCCTGTACATGAAGCGGGAGCTTGGTGGCAAGCGCTTTGGATCTGACGATGACACAAAAATGCTGTGGAGTCGTGGTTATCGAAACTGGCGGGAAGTTTCTTTGTCGATGGTATACAAAAACTGGTCACCCGCTATGACAAGTGTTTGATCATTGGCGGAAACTATGTTGAAAAGTAGTTTAAGACATGTATTTTCATGTAAAAATAAAATTGGATTCGAAAAACTTGTTTTACTATTTTTTTTTTTTCAAAACGGTACTTAGTTTTCGAATACGCCTCGTAAATGGTGAACATGTCTATTTGGCAGTTGGTAGGTCTGTCGTTTTGAAATTCGGGAGACACCAATTGATTTTTCATGTGCCTTGGCTTCGAAAAGCTAATGAGCTCTCTAGTGGCTCCTGAATTAAAATGTAAGGGATGAAAATTCATCTTTATTTGATTGACTGAGTCTTGCATCTTATCTCAGTTGCTCTTAAAGACTGGGAGACTGTAAAGATTTATCACATTTCCTGTACATGCTCTGATGGGTAAATGGTTAATATCTTTATCTGGCGATTGAAAGGTCCGTGATTCACTCCCATGTCTGATATTTTGGGGGTATTGGCCTAAAAAAATTTAATAATCTCTCTAAATTAGTGCAAATATTTTGCAATCAAAATGGCTTTTGCAATAAAGTAGTAGTTGATTCTTTCAACTTCAGCTTGATCATCGTATTCAGATTCAAATTTATCGCTTAAAAATAGCTTTAAGCTAAGCAATTGCTCTGTATATATTACTTTAAGAATTAATCATATAAATTCAAGTTATAGAACGTAAAAGTCATATATTTAGCAAAATCTCTTCAAAAAGGCTGTGAAAAGATTAAAAAAAATTATTCTCTCTAATGTGGAAACTTTTAAACTTATTTGGTGAAGAAAAAATTTAATTATTCAAAAGTCAGCTGTCCATTATTTAATTGTGTATCTTCTGTATAAGCCTTGCAACATTTATTTCTTGCTACTGAATTAGAAAAATATTTGCATTTTATCAAGTCAAAAGAGAACAAATTCGAGAAGCGAAAATAATAATCTCTAATTTCAGTTGACGATTAACTTTCTTTGTGTACGCTCTTAGATAGCTTATATTTAAGTTAATCTAGATATTGTGTGCTCAATCATCTACATTTAAAATAAAATCTAATAGAAGCTAATACATTTTTTTAACATGCAGATTATTAGCCGCTCTGTGTATTTCTGTTCGTGATTCTGTTCAAACACAGTAGAACAGTTTTCTCTAATATTTTTATATTTTTTAGGAGACACCCTTTTACGTTTCAAAAAGAAATACAAAAATAAACGGATTCTTGCAAATGAAATTCATTTCGAGTTGAGAAATTCATTTCGAGTTTTAACTTTATTCAATAATAAAAAGAGCTCTATGAGATGGCAGCAATCACTACATTTATACTTAATTCCTTAATTTACCGATAAAAATTCAGAAAGGGATTTTTTCACCACCAACTTGTTTATTCTTTAACTCAACTTCTATTAATTTCTTTCCTTTAACTCAAAATTGTTGTGGACATAATCTATTGGGGACATATATATCTGGGGAAAAAAATGGAAGTATATGCTCAATCAGGGGCGTCGAAACAAGTCAATTCGCTATACCCAGCCGAATTTGAGTGGATTAAGAAATACGTGTATGTTTGTAAATTTGTGCAAAATCCCGTAAAGTGCAAATTCGCCTCTGGTTTGGCTTATTTGGTTATAGCTAAGCACTCAAGGACTATCCTCCAAAGGATGTCTTCGTGGAGGACTTTCTAAGGGGAACCGGCTTGTTTATCAAATGTGATTTCTGACTAGAAATAGCACAAGCAAGATCTTAGAAAATCCTCCGCGATGGCATCCCTTCCCTTAGGCAGATAGCTCTAATGTGCTTTGCCGTACCTCCGTAAACCAAACCAAGCACAAAAAAGCTAAGTGTTTAAATATAATTATGTATTAACACGTCGACCGGGTGATTACACAAACTAAAAATTTAACATGAACAAAACTCCGCTGCTTTCTGGATTACCAAATCGTACGTTCAAGTTTAATGAAATACAGAGCAAAAATGTAGCGCGTCTAACCTAAACGTTTTCTTACTTTTGAGTAAGTGTTTACAGAGAAATCGCGGCAACTTACTCTGGTAAGTTTAAATCCATCATCGCGGAAACTGAACGAGAGAAATACAAAGCCTATATTCCCAAGCGCTGTCTGAAAAATTCAAAAAAAGGTCTGAGCTTATTTATGATTTAACTGTTTTGCATTCTGGTGGAAACTGAAGAGAATCAAATTTTTTAGAAAATCCAAAATAATAAGATAACTGGGTTAATTAAAATAAAACATATATTACATATTTTTCATATGTTTTATTTTTTACATTAAAAAATTTTTAAAACCTTTTTAACTAAGAATATTGTTTGAGATAGAACTTTAAGTTGATGTAATATGTAAATAACCATATTCTTTTTTTAATTAATTTGCGATACTGCTGTTGAAGTGAACTTTATGCTTAAGTGCGAAGAACATGATATTTAATAAATAAAGGTAGTACACAAAACGTCCCCAAAACGGCCTTTTGGACTTAATATAAAATCTGAAAGCTTTCAGATTTTTATTTTTATTTTTATTTTATTTATTAAAAGATCTAGCTGCACGTGTACGAATTTAAGGTTCGTGCATTTTTTCTGAAAGATTATAGACTGAAATATTCTAAAGGCTTTCGTTTTTGAGTCATTGCTGAAATTGGAATTATAGATAAAGTATGGATAATATTTAAAGCATATTTAATCATGCTCTCTTCTTGAAACACTCTATATAGAATTTCTGTGTAACATGCAAATTTAAAACTTTCACTAAAGCATTCTTAGGGAAGATTACAGTTTTCTTATTTTACAAAAGTAGCCAAGAATGGCGCAAAATGATAATTGTACATTTATTTAGAAACACTTTTCATTCTCATTTCATTTATTTCCAATATACGAAGCTGATAAGATTGCACTAAAAACTTAAATATTTCTTTAAGAATCCTATAGTAAAATAATATGCCGTGCGCTTCCGCAAAAACTGCTTCAATCAACTAATTGCTTACGCTTTAAATATGAGCTCATGAATTCAGCGAATTAATGTTGATCTGAAAATAGAACTGACTGTTCTGGAATTAATCAGAATTCACCACGTTGTCCTAAAGCAGGCTAAGACTGCATTAAAAATTCTTTCTTTTGTTCTCGTTCCGTTGCTAAATATTGCAGGATGACTTTGAAAGAAATAGGAAGGAAAGAATAGATGAAGGTAACATATAATTTATTCTTTCCGAATTGATCGCGTGATATGAAGCATTAAATACTTATAGTGAACTTTCACTAAGACGGCCATGAAGGTTGAAGTCGATTTTGGTCTTCTGTGGTTGCCACAGAAGGGCCATGCTTAATGCTAATGTTTATTTATATTCTAAGAAATAATGGTCACTTTCAAAAGTGGTCATTATATGAAGATTATCATACAAGAGGCTTATTTTTAGATTGTAAGATTCTAGGTTAATTAACCTTACTTTCTTGGCCAGATCTTTTCTGTAGCGACTATTCTCTGCGTTGAAACTGTGTGAATGATAAGACGTAAGAAGGTTGAAAAGCCCCTTTTGATCAACTCAAGAAGAATTTACGAACGGCACTCCTTATGCTTACAACTTAGCAATACTTTTCGCTGTAACTCAAAACCAAAATGTAAAATTAAAATTAAGTTAAATAATTAGAGGAGGCTGCAAAGAGATAATTAACGCGAGTTCGCTCTTAGCCCTACCCCCGACGTAGACAAACCAGCAATTAAAAGGCTCGGCCGTAAAATATCAAGCTTAAATCAGCGAAACAACGTGACCGAACGGCAGAACATGCTCTGTCTGAAGTAACTCAGTATCTTTCTAGTATAGTATCTTTCTACCCTACTTTGCATACCATGCGAAGCTGAAATATCATTCTGGCAGGAAATGGAAATGAAGGTAGACAGAAAGATGTGTAACTTAACAAAACTGGTTAGTTTAAAACTACAATAGCATTCCATAGAAGATATTTATGACATTTACCAGCATTCTAAGTGAAAGAGCTTCAGAGAGCTCTTTCACTTAGAGCTTGTGTCGATCCTACACAAGTGTTGAATTTGTTCAGTGTCCATCTTATGAATGTAAGCTGATTTATGCAGCCAGATTTCAGTCGAAGGTACACTCATTCTTGCAGTTAATATAAATACTACAAAGTATTAATTGGCATAAAATATATTTAAAATGTATGAAGAAAACATGAATGGGTCCTTAAGGATTTCTTTTGCTAATTAAAGCCATGTCTAGTTATGGCAATGTGGACTCTACGTCGTGTCATTCTAATGCTGATGGCAGTTCTATGCAGTGTTCATCATAAGCATACGTTAATCCTACGTCAAATCATGTCTATGACAACCATGTACAGATTACAAAAGTGCATTATTATCTTATTCATTATTGGTTAATTGAAGACAATGACATGTTCTTCCTTATTTCATCATTTATCGGAATTTCGCTTTTATAGTACCTTTCATTAGCTGGTACTTATTGCCAATTCCGCATCACATTGACGGCACGGAGTGCGGATCATGTGCAGTATCGGTCCTCTGCATTGTCGATGGTATGCAGTGTCAATCTTATAAAATTAAGCCGCTGAAATGGAGGTTCATTATCATATCTTTGGATCTGGGTTTGAGTCTCATGTAAGTTACAGATATTTGTGACTGCATTGCCTTTGAAGAGTGGTGGATTTTAAAGTCTGTTAAAACGAAAATCATCTTTCGAAGTAGATATTAGAGAAAGATAGACATAAGACCTTTAAATTCTTACTTCGAGACTATTCTTGAGCAAAACTAAGATTGAGTTTATGAAAATAACCCACATGTGTTTTACAGCGACCAAATTGTTTCAATCCAATCTTTTTAATTCCGTCTACTTTCCATGATGAAATTTTCCTTGTCGTTTGTTTTATACTGTAATTTATGAATGTACACTGACGAGCCAAAACCATACGGCAATCCTGACATTTTTCAATAAACTCGTCTGGATGACGTGGAGGGCACGCAATTAAGTGGGAATGGTATTTAATTGCTGCTTAATACGAAAAACCATGAAAAGTTGCTCAGAAATTTAAAAAAAAATGTTTGTGCATTTTTCCTTTCAATATTAAAGTTTGATGTAATTCTAAGTATTTTTTTTTCGCTGAGTATTCTAAAGTTTGTATCCTTGCAGATGTAAGGTGGAAAGAGGAGAGCGAAGTCTTGGATCTATCCCACCATGCAGTTTTCGCCCTCTCTTTCAAGAGCCTCGGTAAAGTCTGTTTCCTCTACGTACTCAGTGGAGGAGCTGCAAGGTCAGTAAAAACAATAAATTATTTGAGTTCCCATAATAAGGCAGACAAAAACCATTAAATTTCTCATGAATAAACACAAGCAAACTGAAAATAATGTGCAGAAAACTTTGCAGCCAGTTTTAAAATTTTCTGCACTGGAAAATATATAGCCACAGCCAGCAATTAATTTTCTCAAATTTTTTCCTTTAACTTTCTATCAGCTTTATTTGAAATAAATTAAAACACTTTTTTTAAACATTATACCTAACTGAGTCTTAGCACTCCACCTTGCTTAACTTCTTTTTGCTTCGGACGACATATTGTTTTTGCACTTGAAGTTTAGAAATTTAAGAAATGCGTACACACTAACTCTTGCTGATAAGCTTAACAAAACTTATCCGCGGCTACCTGAAGAGTCTTAAGAAAACAAAGGCTTAAACATGTATATGCGTTATTTAAAACAAACTTTAAAATTGTTTATTTAAAATTTTGATCTAATATCAGGTATCTTGAAAATAATAATGTTTGTGAAAAGATTGATAATTATAAAATAAAAGAATCAAAAGTAATAACTTTGCGTTCCTCTACATAAGGATTTATATTCCGCTACATAATGATATATATATTGTCAATAGTGAACTCTTTAAACTATCAAATATCTAATTTAGAAGTCAAACAACAAAAATCAGCGTTATATTTTCAAATGTTCGCAGGACTAGTTTCGATGGTTTTGCCGAACCACTAGCCTCAGCTGCAAAAGCGCAAATGAACGAGATAATTAATTTCTCTTGCATCGAAATTGATGAGCTAATTTCTCTCACTCAACTCTGTTTGAAACAAATGCATTTTGTTTTCCAAAATAAATATTACAAGCAAACTGAGTGATTAGCCATGGGAAGCCCCCTCAGTCCCATCCTGGCTGATATCTACATGCATTATTATGAATCAAAATTGTTTGAAATTTTAAACTTCCTGGTATAGTTCTGCTACATAGACGATACTTTTACCCTGTTTGAAGGTAATAAAGATGATTTAAATAAAGTTCTTTCAACAATGAATTCCATTGATCCTGCTATTCAGTTCACTTTTGCACTTGCAATTCTCTTCCGTTTCTCGACATTCTGGTCACACGTAACACATCCAACTTCAGTACTACGGTTTACCGTAAACCTTCATCGGTTTGTCTTCCACCACACTTCAAATCCTGTCATCCGTCTAAACAAAAGTTAGCTTCATTTTATTCTGTGTTTTCCGTGCTCTTCAAGTTTGTTCCTACAAACTATCCCTCGATGAAGAACTAAATTATTTAAAAGCAATAGCTATTGACAGGGGCTTTTCACCCAACGTTATTAATCAAACTGTTAAAAAATTCTCATCTCAACACACCAAAAGGCAGACTCTTGTTTTAGGAGATTATAAAAATTCTGTTCTCATTCCCTTCTTTCCATCAATTAGCTATAAAGTTGCACATATTTTACAGAAATTTAACTTTCGAGTCGCTTATTCTCCCATCAATAAAATTCCGAGTTCCATACTCAAGGACCCCATTCCGAATATGAATTCCTGGGGTATTTACAGAATTTCTTGCCAGTGTGGTTTGTGGTTTAATTTACATTGGCCAAACTAAGAGAGCCCTAAAATTTCGCGTTAAGGAACATGAGGCATATGTTAGAAAAAAGAAGACACAGAAGTCTTCTGTTATCCAACATCCTTGGTCCGAAAATCACACTTTCAATTTTTCTGCTGCCAGAATTATTCAAAAAACATCTTCCATTGGTGAACTGGATTTTCTAGAGGCATTTCACATTAAAAAAACCTTTCTGTTCTAGTTAACGACCGTAATTCCAATCCATTTTTGCCTTCAGCCTTTAAAGAAATTATGTTTAGTTCTGGTTTCATCAACAGATGGCGCCAGTAGCTTGTCTCCTGTCCAGGCTTTCTTATCTTGCGGCCCGCGAGCCACAAATTTGAGATTACTAATCTAGCAGATTTTAAACGATTTTGCTTCGCTAATGGTTAGAAAAAAAATGGGTTCTCAAAAGTTCTTGAAAATTATGTGCAGTACTTTTTAAAATAGTTAAAATACTGTTTAAATTACTAATTACATTATTTCGATGTTATATGTCATTTATCAGAAAGAAAAATTGTAATGCTTTTCATTTCGACAGCGAAATTCATTATATGTGTCATTACCTAAATATGTAAAGCTGTAATTAGATGTTTTTGTAAGAGTTACGATATTATGATTTAAAATTGTTACCTTTAATAAATATAAAGTGAATGTACAGATATAGTTAACTATGACTGTATTTCTTTTGTCCTCTTCCCCCTCCATCAAATAGCCAAGCACTTGGCATGGTATATAGGAACTCGCATTCATCCCTCTGTCTAAGGTCAAAGAATATGCAGTCACGGCTGTGTAATAGACCAGCATTTAAACATACTAACTCTTTGGTATTAATTTAGAAATATTTAGAGGATTGTTTGTGGCATCACCGCATGAACCAGTCATGAGTTGTAGTCACACGGTGTTACCATGAACAATCTGATAAATATTTTTAAATGAATACCAACCACTGATTATGCAAAAAAGAACTTCGAATGCCGCGTTATCTTTTAAAACTTATTTCATGAGTTACATGTCGTAGTTTCCAGGTGAGTACAACATGAGGTTGTGTATTTCTTTTATAAACACATTATTATGTCTCTTTATGGTAAGAATATTTCCCAAAGGTGTACCTAATTCAGAATCTAGATTACTGATAACTATCACAATTTAATTAATGGTTAATTCTTTATTGGTTTATATTATTTAAAAGAAATTAATTATTCAAATAATATCATTAATAATTTTTCTTCGCAGAAAAAATCGGAGAGTTGCGGAAGCAGCATAAAGAGAATGTTGGTGAATTCTTAAAAGTGCAGACACTACAGAGGGAACGGATGATACAAGGACTGGAAGAGAAGCTGGCAGCCAGGAGGGACAGGAGAGAGCGAAAAATAGAACAAATACCACCGGTCTCTATTTAGCAGGAATTAATTCTACATTAATCAAGCATTCTCCATCTGTGTAAAAGGAAGCAGTTACTATCATTACAGCCAAGCCTTCAGAGAGTATTATCGTTTGCATGTAGATGGATATAGTATAACTGTGTATCTGAAGAAGAGATTTTTCTCTTTTTCGGTATCATTTCTATCATCGCCCAGAGAAAAGAATTTAGAACGTCATTTTAGTTCTAACAGAAAAGGTGTATATCCTTTTTCTTAGCTGATAGTATGGATTAAGTTAATTTCTTTTAATAATATGAAATATTAGAAAAGAATGTGAATAAAAATGCATTTCCTTTCTTAAGATGAGCAGATATAGATATGTTCTTTTGTCAGTGAAAGAAGAATTAACAAGCGCAGTTACTCCAAAAACTGATAAATATGCAAAAGTGAATATTGTTAAATTTTCAGCAATCAGCAAATTTTAATGAAATGCAAAGCAATATAGCCATCAAACTAAGCCGGTACTGAAATACACACTAATATAATTATTTAAAATACAAAAAATAACAAGAACATGAATTATTAATGTGAAAAAGAAAATTTATGATGATAATACATTACTTGATACATTTGTAATCCAGAAATGGAATCCAAAAAATTGGACTACTATTTTTGCATGCCTTAAAATATAATGTTAGATAATATTTAAATCATAAAAGAAAAAGGCAAATCTGCATTAAATAACTGCCGTATTAAATCATACTTAAAAATATGTAAATATATTTTTTTTTGAATTATACAGGTATAAAATAAAGACAGATCATATTTAGGTAACAATTTTATGCTTAATAATTAATTTTAGAAACAATTACGATAATATAGGAATATCTACAATCTATTTTTAGGTATTTCATTTTAAATATCTAAAATTAGAATATTAATAAAAGTATAATTTTTCATTCATTATAAAAAAATATAACTTCAATTATAGTAATGCTATGATTAACATATTCGAATAATTTAATTCCCAACTCACCTAACCTTTACTGTGAAAATAAACGTGTAAGCAAGCGTATAAATGTAAACATGAAGACATTTTGTTCGCTTTTCACTTAAAAATACAAGAAGAAATTTAAACAAATTCTAAATTATCATTGAAACCAAACAAGAGGTCGTCTGAGTATATTTTTTGCTTAAATAAAAATATAAACAAGACAATAAAATCTCACCTCCCCCCCCAAAAAAAGATTGTTTTATCTCAAATTTTTACTAATTATGAATAGAATGTTATTATCAAAATAGTAATTGTAAGGAAATCTATCATTATCCGCTAATGAAAATAATAAACTGGATTAAATAAGACAAGTAAAGTAACTAATCTGACTATTAGACAAACAAGTCGTAATCAAAGTGTCAAATATTCTGAATTATTTAATAACTGATATTAATTAAAGAAATTTATAATACAGAATGAGAATGCTGAATAACGATTTCAATCATCAAAGTAATCATTGCAGACGATTTTGCAAAGAATTCTGTTTTTTACGATTGTTAAGCTTATTTTTTTACACTGAAAAATTCCATGATTGTGTATGAAAGAATGTTGTTTTGTGAGTTAATTTTTGTAAGCATATAAACCGAAAGTTTTCACGCAAATTATTTAACTGACATTTGATACTTCTGTAAATTAGGGAGTTCGATTAATTTCCTCACCTGCTAAATAGAGAAAAGAGTATCTGAAAATACAAAAAAGACATATTAAATTTTTTTCTTCTAAACGTTTTTTTGATTCGTTTCGGCTTAATTTCTTTTCCCTTTGTCTCATAATAATTATAGCAAGTGAATATTTAAGTGGGAGTTATTGGCGAATGTAGTTGTAAGTTGTGTTGTAGCTTAAAAATGCGAAGTCTTTCATCAAAATCAATGTTTCATGATATCTGTCATTTGATTTGACAAATCTTCCAATTTTTAGGTTAACCTAATTATTACGAGTTATAACTATTTCTCTAATTTCATCCGCTGATTAAAATCAGTTGTTTTATTTCGGTGGATTATCAACCCACTGTAAAAGTAAAATAAAGAAAAAAAAAAGACAATTTTCGAGCAAAGATGGAATTGCGATTGTCCAGTTTTTCGTGCATCAAAAGAAAAACGAAAAGTTGCAAAAAGGTGCGATTACGTCAGCTGCAAAAAAATTAAGTGTAACAGAATGCCCATTTCAGGAATTTGGAAATGTGCTTCCGAAAACAATTGTCAAGGGACTTTGGTTTATTTAATTATCGCAAAACACTCTTGGGCTATTTCGCGTGAGCGGAAGTATGCTTTCGAGGAGAGCTTCCTAGGGAAAACTTGATCATATACATGTTACACCTGGAGAAAGTCACAAAAACGCCCATCTAGCCAGCCCGTTCGCCTACATTCGAAGCCCGGACTAGACTATCACTGTTCAGCGACTTTAACGCTCAACCGCTGGTGGGCCATCGTGAAGGGGAATCTTACGCTAACATTGATTCTTTGAAAAAACAAAACTGTGGAGGTAAATGCAAAGGTTATGGCGAAAAACGTAAAAAACTTAAATATGTTCTTCTTAGCAGAACAGCCATCATAGAAGCAATAAAGATAGCCTTTTGACAATATTTCTCCCAAAATGCTGGATAATACGTTTTTGTCACTTCAATGAGTTATGCTGGAAGCAATAAAGGACGGTGGCTCTAATAATTTTAAACTCATGCATATAGGAAAAGCACAGCTTCGTAGACAGCGGATCCTAACTGCAAGTTTAAAATGCAGTAACGAAATTATTGAAAAATACAAAAACTATCTGAGTACTCTAAATGAAAATTAGGAGTAATATATTTTTAATTTAGTGTTTAGTTTAATCTAGTTTCTTAATAATAAATGTTTCGCCCTATATTTATTTTCGTTTGCTACTATTATTGTGGGACAAATTAATTTCACCAACTGCTACTATTATTATGGGACAGAAGGAGTAATATTTTAGCAGCGTATTTCTCCTTCACTCATCCTAGAATAAGACATACGAATTTAGATAAATACAAAAAAAGTGTCACAGTTGCTGTACGTTTAAGTTACAAAATTTTGCAAATTTGGCAGTAGTCACCAAATGCCTATTGTAAGTTATTTCCAATAGCATATGACAAATATGACTCATTCGTAGTATCCCAAGTGTAAGAGCATAATAATGAAATATGATTTGTTCATCTAAATGCCGTGCTCTACTAGCTGAGGTAAATGGCATGAAGGTTAAGCATATTTGTCCACGCGTGCTAATAAATGCAACTTTTTTTATTCTTTAACAGGCAAAAGAAGTTATAAAACGGAGGAAGACTGATAGGTTTTTCTAAATTCATGATATTAGTCAATTGAAGTCTTGTTGAAAAGATCATTAAAGGTTTTGAGATAAAACTTCCTCCAGTATAAGCTATTTCTAAATACAGATTTGCTGTCTGTAGTTAACAGCTCGTTTAAGGAGGCTATGGGAACATGTAAACAGTGATTACATTAATCTATTTTTCCATGTATGGAAAGAAAACAACACTAGGAAACTGCAGTATCCCGATCATTGCAACTAGCTCTTGGAGGTTAGGCCGCCTTTTATTTATTTATTTATTTATTTTTCTTTTTATTTCCTTACTGTGACTTAAATATCTGTCGGAAGCCCAATAAATCGCCTTATTTGTGAGGATTTATGTCCTTTATCATTTAATCCAAACATAATATAAAAGCTTACTAAATCTTTAATTGTGTTTAATAACTATTTACATGTACGTACAAAAGTTAGAACGAAAACGGATTTATCAAATACGTTATTGATACATTATTCTTCCTCTCCTTTTCTATATGATGCATTTCTTGTTGAATTATGCCAAAATAATGGCTTTAATTCCCGTTACACACTAAGAGTCGGGACAAAGGGATCAAGCGAAAACGAACTAATCCTTTCTCACGCATGTCCGATGCGGTTCGAGCACATTCGATTTGCGCAAAATTTCGATTACGCTCGAATAGCGTGCATTCATAGTAAAAGTAAAATGGTGTTCCTTTTAACACTTTGAAAATCTTAGATAAAACTTTTCTGGAAAAACTTGTTCTCTAAAAGCATTAGGAGAATGCTTAGTCCCACTAGTCCAGTGGGTGCACACTGCTAGCTGAATTTATTTGCTTTTCTTGCATAAAAGTCGGCCGAGATTCTTCAAATTAATTTGCCGGTTACATTACCAAATAACAATTTGTAGATGCGTTATTTAATAATTTAGATGCATAAAATTATTTGCTTGAAATTGATGCAGAATTATGCCTGTAATTTATTATTGATCTAAGATTTTAATTTTAAAGTTTTTAATAGATTTTCATCTCGTAAAATTGTAGAAAATATCAGTATTGTGTACCACTAAACTGCCGAATGGTTTATGAAATGCAGTGGATATCGTTTAACAAAAGTACCTTAAAAATAAAGTATTACGAAAGCAAATTTGGCATATTCCTGAAACGTACCTGATGCACAAATACTTTATTGTTACTCTTTGAAAAATTAACGCAAAAAATATTTTTAATATTAGTTTCTCTTGAAAAACTAAAAGCTGTAATATATTTCCTATGCCTTCATTTACTGATTTTTCTTTGCTGCATTTTATTATTGAATCTAATCTTCTTTTTAAATTTCTCCAAAATAAGAAATCTATTCCATGAAATTCAAATATTTACTTTCATTTCATTAAACTATACCTCCATTGTAGATTATGTGTATTCGTTTGAGTTTTACTTCGAGCAAAAGGTGTATGTAAAACTTTCATATGATTCTGAATTTAGCTTAATGTACAATTTATTACATAATATTTAACAGGATAATAAATGTTGTGTAAAGAATAAGTAGTTTTGTTTAGTCATTCTTTTGTCATCCTGCCAAACTTCATATTTTGTGTTGACAATCAACAGTACCTGTTACTTAATTACATTTATTTCAAATTGAAATTTATGGTTCTTGACATCAATATTGCATAATTTATAATAAAATTCTCCAATCGTAAATTACCTAGTTAACAATTCTATAAAAATTTAGTGCCTGTAAATTGGAATCTATAATTTAAATTTCTTGACATTTTTTACAGATTAATATATGTACAGTTTTTTTAATGTCTTCAAAACATTGCTTAAAGTTTTGGAATTTTCTTTCCTATCATTGCAACAATACAGTGTGTTAAATTAACTCAAGAACTACAAGAAAAATAAAACGTTTTGAGACCCGCTGCTATTAATTACGGTTACAGACGAAAACATCGCAGCAAAAACATCGCGGAGGAAACAACGCAAGGCGAAAATGTCGTGGTACAAAACGTCGTGGGAGAAAATGAAGTAAAGAGAAAACATCGCAGTTCTGAAGCACCGTGGTACAAAATATCGTCGTCGATAATAAAGCGGTTCAAAAACTTCGAAGTTTAAAAACGTCGTCGTCGAAAATATCGTGGTAAAAAATAAAGTACCTACAAATCATCGCATGACAATAACATCGCAGGCATGCGTTTTTCAGGCTTTAATGATTGTTAATGGATATTTGCATAATGATTTATGAGAGCAAGGCGGAAAGAAGGATAATTTTTGCTTTTATATTTTTTATTAACTAATAAATTTTTAAAAAACAAGAAATTTAAGCAAAACAAGAAATAATTTTCATTATAAAAGTATCATATTAACAAAAGTGAAGAAAAAAATATCATAATTAACTTAGCAATTTTTTTTACAGATAAGTTCATGCAGTTACTTATCTTTCTTTTTCCATTCTTTTTTACATTATACTTTTCATGAAAAATTACCAGTGAAACTTTATTAAAAAATAATTTATTAATGACCTTTGTAGTTAACTATGTCAGTTTAAAATTTAGTGCTATAAATTGCGTTAATTTTCTATGCTTAAGTTTCCATTTGACATTTCCAACAAATATTTATTGGTTATAAAAAATACGAAAGTGAAAATTATCCTTGTTTCTATTTTGCGCTCACAAATCATTGTGCGAGTTTTTACAATTATTAAACAATCATTAAATTTTACAATTATTAACGATGTTATCGTCATGCGATTATTTGTAGGTACTTTATTTTTTACCGCGATATTTTCGACGGCGATGTTTTTAAACTACGAAGTTTTTAAACCGCTTTATTTTCGACGACAATGTTCTGTACCACGATGTTTTAGAACTGCGATGTTTTCTCTTTCCTTTCTTCCACGATGTTTTATGCCACGACGTTTTCGTCCGCGATGTTATCGGCGGACACCATTAATTACTAATACTCTTAAGATGGAATGGGTACAGAGAGATTAGTTCATGTTTTATGGAAAAGAAATTAAGATTTATGGAAAGATTTTATATAGGGTGCGCTAGTGAAGGGGGACATTTTAAAAGTCCAATAGGTCATTTTCTGCTTAGGAGGAAGTTTAGATGTTTTGGAATATTATTTGACATTTAATGCTATTTGTTAAATACCGAGCAGTGGTCCGATGTACAGCGTGCTGTCTGCGTCAAATCGTTTTTCAAGACTGGTGACTTTGTGACTTTAGTAGATCTTAGAATAATAAAAACCTAGATCAGTTACATGAAAAGCCATTACATAGTTCGAAAATTACGATATGGAGTGCATTACGGGATATGGAGTGCATTATCATCTGGCATTACGGGCGATGGAAGTAAGACATTGGAAGACAAGTCACAACTGTTAATGCAGACCGCTATACTCATTGTCAGTGCTTTTTTTGATGCAACAGCTCCCTAGGTTTCCGAAAATAAATTTTATTTTTAGTTGGACGGACCACAAGTCATACTGGTCATGCGTTCATCGCTTCTTTAAGAGAACTTTCCTCTAAAGTATTCATATCCAAACATGCGGAAATTTTGTGGCCTGCAAGATCCCTAGATTTGTTGTCATGCCACTTAATTCTTTGGGGATTTTGAAGAGGAGGGTGTACATTGATACACAACTAACCTTACCAGAATTAGAAACTCTTATTAAACAAAAATTTGCACGAATTCAATCTGCCCTGCTCCGTCGAGTGATGGAAATATTTCGGTTAAGATTAGAAGAATTTTTGCATAGAAATGGTTGCAACCTGAGAGATGTTATTCTTAAAAAGTAAAATTGTATAATTTACTCGACTCATATTTGTAAAAAAAAAAGTGAGAAAAAAAGAGGAAAAAAAACACAAAGAAAAATCTGAAAGGTTTCAGATTTTAAATTACGTCCAAAGGGGAGTTTTTTAACATTTTGTGTGTTATTTTCATTTATTAAATATCATGTTCTTCGAACTTAAACCATAAAATTCAATTCAGCAGCAATATCGCAAAATAATTTCAAAATGAGTATGTCTTTAGAATTTCTAACACACAGTTCCGCGCGTTTTAGATAAAAAGATATTTTTCCCCCGTAGAGTGTTGCCATTGCTCGCTTTCAAATGTTTCAGTTTGTTCATCAAAATTTGGTTAAAGTTTTACAAAACATGAGATAGATAATAAAACAAATTCCAAATTCGGGCTTCCCGATGCGCAGATTCGGGTGGAAAGGTACGTTATTCAAAACTGGATGGCTCTGGGTACCGTTGTTTTAACAGATTTGGAGAAATATACATACATTTATGCAGATTGTTCATTATTTAATTTCTTTAAATATAATACAGGGCTGCAAGATTTGGTGGTGACAGTTTGAAAAGTGATTCAGACTTTTAATGTTTCCAACGCAAAATCGCAAAACGAAAACAATGGTCCATCAGGGACAAAGCCCCTTTGGACTAATAAATGTTTATTAAAAAAAATTGGGCATTTTCAAAATTTCTTGCTTCACTGGCGGACCTGTATTAACTTAGCAAAATAGCTGGTCTGAGTTTACATACAGCTGACGCTAACCAAGCTTATCAGATTCATGTCATAGCTTCAACTACACTCGAACAGCAAATGTTCATGCGGGCAACATCTTCGGTGTATCTTGAACTTTAAGAAACAATGTCATTTATCAAGATATGAATATCTCAGGGACTGATAAAGAGCTACTAGAACCATTATAGAACTGTTTTCATTCCATGACAATGTGAAACTTTCCAGGATTTCATGACCCTGTAACAATTCAAAACGTCAAAAACTATATTATCCTTCAGGCTATCGATCGAAGATTCTACATTCATCATTGGTTCTTAATCGTGAAATGCTTTCACAGCTTTCCGATTTTCTCTATTGAGTATTCATATCATTGTAAATTTCTCACTTTAGATCTTTTCATCTACTCCATTGAAAACTGATTTTAGCCTTTTCAAACGCCTCCTCGGTGGTCGCTTCTTCAATGTCATGTGCCTTTGGCATTACATATCAAGACGATTTGGTTAAAGCCATTGAGGTTATTGTCATATAAGCAGCCACAATATAGGATATAGATATAGGATTGAACAGCGATTCCCAACTGGTGGTACACAAGAGAAAAATAGGTGATGCGCAAAGAAACAAAGTACTTTTAACTTTTAAATTCAAAAATCTCGTGAAGGAAAAGAACAATTGATAGAAATTTTCTGTGATTGAACTCTAATTGAAGATTTCAAAAATAACACACTTGTTAACTTTAGGCTGAATGAAAAAAAAGAATTTAAAGGTATTGGATATAAATTAAATTTTTATTCTCTTTTTGCACAATTTATTTGTGTGAAAAGGATTTTCTCCATGATATATCTGGAAAAAAATAGAGATCAAAATTAAAAGTGGATCGTAATTTGCGGTTAAAGCTAAGCGAAACGTGAGCAGACAAAGAAATCGATCTCTATTAAACAGGCCTAAATTTCACAATAAATTTCAGAATTAAAGTATTATAACTTAAATTTTGATGCTTAAAATGGTAACCATTTATTAATCTAATATTTTTATGTGTGCATATTTAATACAAATAGCCAACAGGTTGTGCAAATGGCAAAATATTTTTTTAATATTTCTATTGAGAACTGAAAAATAATCATTGTAAAATGTAGTGGTGGTACTAAAAGTTTCCAGTTTTTGTTTAGATGGTTCGCGTTAGTTAAAAGCTTGAGAACCGCTGGGATAAAGGATAGAGAGTGCCCTTAAAAGAAGCCAAATGACATTTGTTTTTAAATGCTTAGGTAAAAACTGTATCGTAAATTGTTATTACTTGTCTAAGCTCCTTAGTACATTAACATCATGCCATAGATTATAACATATATCCGAAAGAAAAATTAATAAAAGTAACACTGACGAAAATAATATGTTATGGAATCAGTAAGTCATATTCAGATAATGAATGAAAATGAATATTCTGAAATGCAATAAAAAGGTAATAAAGGTGACACATAATGCAGAATTGGATATGAACACCTGATGGAGTTTGTTCGGGCATCATTGTACTGTTGAAAGATGTGTACGCACCTCTCGACTCAAAGTTTTTGTAAAAAAAGGGAGTTTTGTGAACAATGAGCTAGTGAAATCAAGGATCCTCGAGCGTGATTCCTCGTAATTATAAGTTAAATGTGCATTAATAAAAAGATGTGAGTTTAAATAAAGAGGAAATGCATATAGTCCATTGGAGTATTTATTAATTATGTGTATGAGTGAGCTGTCATCATAATACCGTTGGTCCGTCGAGCCTGACGACCAGGAGAGAATTTCTGAAGTAAGTGAAACTTTTGTGAATTCTTATAGTTTTGTTTGAGTAAAATGTTAAAGAATTGTAAAAAAGAAGATCTTAACCTTATAGCTGCAGAATTAGGAGAAATTGTACCTAAAGAAGAAACAGTTGTTGAATTAACTGAGTTGGTCAAATATTATCAAACAGATATTGAACTTGTGAAAGAATTAATAAATACAGCGATCGAACAATTTAACAGCGAATTAATAAATACAGCAAACATAGTTAACTAACAAAGATCATTAATAAATTATTTTTTTATAAAGTTTTACTGGTAATTTTTCATGAAAAGTATAATCTAAAAAAGAATAGAAAAAGAAATATAAGTAACTTATCTGTAAAAAAATTGCTAAGTTAATTATGAGATTATTTTCTTCACTTTTGTTAATCTGATACTCTTATAGAGAAAATTATTTCTTATTTTGTTTAAATTTCATGTTTTTTTAAAAATTTATTAGTTAATAAAAAATATGAAAGCAAAAATTACCCTTCTTTCCATCTTCGCTCACAAATCATTATGCGAGTATCCTTTTACAATTATTAAAGCCTGAAACGCATGTCTGCGATGTTATCGTCATGCGATGATTTGTACGTACTTTATTTTTTACCACGATATTTTCGAAGATGATGTTTTAAAACTGCCAAGTTTTTGAACCTCTTTATTTTCGACGACGATATTTTGTACAACGGTGTTTTAGAACTGCGATATTTTCTGTTTGTTTTATTTTCTCCGACGATGTTTTGTTCCACGATGTTTTCGCTTTGCATTGTTTTCTCCGCGACGTTTTCGTCCGTGGTGTTTTTACCGCAATGTTTTAGACAGACACCGCCAATTTTGTGGGCATTCAGTCTATTACGAAGCTGTACGCAAGAAATAATATCATATATTGAACCATAATATTTAAATAATGCAATAATTAATGTCGTAAGTTGAGCATCTGTACTACAGTAATAATTAAAATGCATTGCATGAAAACGTATGCCATTGTATAATAACTGAAAGTATAATAATGTATTTTATTTAACAGCAGTAATGTAGCCGATATGATGTCGCTGTAAGCAAAATTATTATCGGTGGCAGACAATGAGGAATGTAAGAGTAATACTACACTGCTGGCTACCGTAAATGCAACACCCTGAAAGAAGCATGCAAAAAAAAAAAAAAAAATGAAATTTACAACATGCATTAGCGGAGTTGAGATATGCAAATGATTAGAATTTCAGCCCAGACGCCCATCACCTGAGCCTGTGGCGCCACTTCAAACGCTATTTAAGGCTTGGAGTTTTCGACGATTTCAAGTTCGGCAAATGTGTTTTTCTTGTGGTTTTTTTTTTCAAAAAACGATTAATAATGCCTCGTAATAAACAGCGATCATCATTTGATCAAGTTAGACAGAGGAAGCATAGTGGCCTACCGAGAGCGTGGATTATCTTTCAGGGAAATCGGTAATCGTGTTGGACGAAACCAAACAACTGTGATGCGGATATGTCACCTTGGATGCAGGAGGGTACGACGGACCGACGTGTTCGATCGCATCCACCTCAGTGCACCACTTCACTTGATGACAGGAATATTGTGCGCATGGCAGTGACGGATCGCTCAGTCACATCACTAACTATAGCAGAGCACATTCAGTCTCTAACGCATCATCCAATGTCTGAGCGTACCATTCAGCAGAGTTTACAGTACGTTTACAGCAGAGTCGTCTGTCCGCAACAAGTCCATTGCTTCGTCTACCCTTGACGCAGAACCACAGACACTCCGCCGCCAATCGAGCGATGAAAGAAGGGTGTGGACGGCAGAATGGAATGAAATTGTCTTGACTGACGAGTCACGTTTCTGTCTGGAACACCACATTGGTCGGATTCGAGTCTGGAGACACCGTGGAGAGAGGATGCTGAACAGCTGCTTTATGCTGGTCCTGCACCTGGTATTATGGTATGGGCGGTATTGGATATCCCTCTCGCACTCCTCTAGTACGCATTGCCGTACTAGAGGAGTGCGAGAGCCAGCGTTACATCTCGGAGGTGTTGGAGCCAGTTGTCCATCCTTACCTTCAGGGTTTGCCCACAGGCATATTTCAACAGGATAATGTACGCCCACACGTGGACCGCATTGTCCAAGGGTTCTTCGTCAATCACCAGATTGAATTGCTTCCCTGGCCGGCTCGCTATCCGAGTCTTTCGCCGATAGAAAACATGTGGTTGTTGAACGATTGACCCAGATTATATCCCAAGCCGCCACACCAGGTCAACTTTGGAAACGTGTGGAAGCTGCTTGGTCTGCTGTAAGCCAAGAACACATCCAAAGTCTTTTTGAATCAATGCCGAGGCGTGTGGCAGCCGTGGTCTCCAACAATGGCGGCTACTCTGGCTACTGTTTCTGGAAGGAACCACGCTTCACAGAAGTCTATAAATTTAATCATTTGATACTTAGTGAACATGTTATCTACTAAATAAATTTTGTTGTGATAGCTCTTGTCTTTCTTGGTGCTGCAATTTGGGTGGCAAGCAGTGTATTTGCTATCATTGTGCTTGCTAAGTGTTTATCTAGATATTTGAATTTTATGCTTTAAAACCTGAAAAGAGTGAGAAAAATAATGTTTAAATAAATTGCAGTTTCTGACATAAAAACTTAAGACTGAAAAATAAAGATCATTTGTTTCATAGTTAGTTTAAATGTTTGTTATCAATATAGTATGTGATTTACATAGTGGCTAACTTAACTTTGTCACCGTAATTCGTAATACCGCGCCTAAAATTATTGCTGTGTGAATATCACTTCAGAAGTCTTCACTCTTCCCCAAGAACACATTTTCTGGAAAACAAGTGCAATTATGAATTAACCATTATGACAAGTATTTGAAAACAAATGTAACCACTTAATGATTTGGAATCCAATTCTAAATTACTTTCATTGTTAAAAAAGAACATGAGCAAGTCTACAAATGAAATAGAATGATAACCACCGCAATTCTCGGGCACGGAGTCAACTTTGTCCGAAACCGATTATTATGTTGCTAATTACGAAAGGATTCGAATAAAGTTCGAGAACACATAACCATAAATATATAAGACTAGGAAGAACCATTTCAAGCGAAATACACAATACACATAATTAATAATAATTATGTAAAGCAACGCTTATGTAATGAAGAATATTTACAAGCATAATGCAAGACTTCTTGCTAATTATAAGTCTCAATTAGCAACTATGTATGAAAATGAGAGAAGTTCGTCAAATTATTATTTTTATGGTACTTCCATAGGGTCGACTCCAGTACAGGACTGAAATCAATTTTTTAACTGCTTTGATCGGATACCTTCAGAGAGATTGCGGGTCTTATGCCATACTTCTGCGTAAATTTCCAATTAGATGATTGTATCGACTTCAGCATACCGTGAACTTTAGGATACTGGAATAGACTCAACTCTGGCAGAGGTTTGCTTGTGCTTGAGACGATGTCACAAATCTGCGTGACAAGGCTTAGTGACTGAATTAAGTTACAATTTTGAAAGCATTGATTAAAATAACTTGTTAGATATCTAAATAACAGGGAGAAGAAAAAGACCTGGCGGCTACATATGTAAATTTAGACAGGGGGCTACAGAAATGATGGTTAGTTTTTAATAAGGAAAATGTGAATGAAATGCTGCCACATATAGGAAGTACACACAAAATAACTGAATAAGTCAGAAAATACAAATAAATAGTGACCGAGTGCAATACAGTTACATAATATTATATAATTAAATTGGGGCTTTAAGACAGCCATCAATCTTTTTGTGTGAGTCTATTTCCTTGCGTGTTTTCCCTAGTTTTCTGGCAGTAAGTACTGAAACGTTTTTTAAACTTCGCTTTATTTTCCTCTCTTTTCAGTGCTTTCAGAGAACAAGCTCTTCTAAATTTGAAAATGGATCCATTCAAGTAGGAGTTTTTTCGTCATACGAACAAAGAAAAACCTCCAAAACCACCTGTCATAATTAGGCATAACTTGAGTCGTAGAATCGAAATATGGAAAAACATTGGCATGTCATTTCAGAAAAAGCCGATTTTGTGTCAAAATAGTGATGTTAGAATGATGCTGTATATATTAAGTCGCGTTTTTGAGACATGAAAAACGCAATTTGAACTTCGTCAATCAGCCAAGTACTAGAACGGAAGATATAGAATTTTTTTTTTCTGATTGGCCAGTGTACACTTCCCCAGTATTATAAGCATTATAGCACTTTTTTTCTGTTGCAAGTTGCTATTAATAAAATATGTGAATTAGCAGGAATTAGTGCTTTCGAAGATTGTTTGAAGGTCCCTCATTTTGCAAAAGAATTTGATAAAATTTTTATTGGGGTTAGCGTTTTTAATTGTTTCGGAATAAGATTTAGATTTTAAGGTAGAAGTAAATTTGCTACTGCTTCTGTTAAAATTGTTATTTTGTCCTTGTCAAGAGAAGGTTTTTAGGATTGTCCATTCTGAGGACATTCATTTATAATAATGTTGAAAATTTATGAATTTTACGAAGTTTGATTTCTGAGTATTCTAGTTAGCCATGAGTTCTTAAAAGTAAGGCAGAGAATCCACGTTGCATGAAAAAACTTCATATTAAGATAGATTTAAATTTTCTGATTTTTTTGAAAGTCTCGATTATAATTTTAAATAAAAAGTTCCAATGAGTGTTTTTGTTCAATCATTTATTACATGTGTTTTTTAATTACTTTCTGATGCCATGAAATGCATTTTTAATGTAATGGCAATTTAAAGATATTTCTATCGTTAAAAAATAAGAATTAAAATGTTATGTAAAGAACTAATGTTTTAATGATTAAATACACAGTATTTAATATATGATTTAATATACGTATTTTTAACATACGGTTTTTAATATATGATTTAATATACATATTTTAATATATGGTATTTAATATATGATTTAATATACATATCTCATATATGATTTAATATGCATATTTTAATCATTTAATTACTCATGTTTTTAATGATTTTTTAATCTCAGATGTTGCTGGCAGTTTGGGATTGCATTCATTGATAAATTTCAAAGCCTCTCTTTACGCTTGTAAAAGTTTGTCGACGTCTTCAGATTTTCAGTTCAATTTTTCTCGGTGACGTTGTTCTGTTGTTGTAGCTTTACATCTTCCAATTCAAATTCTTTTGCTGTAAGTCTCAAGTTGAACGGTCGGATGACTACAACGACTTCTCGGGCGGCTGGTATTCAATTTCAGTTTTTGTTTTAAAGATAAAACTCGGAATTTTAAATCGGTTACGTTCCACTTCACATATGAGGCGTATTAGAAAATCGTCTCAGTTTTAGACTCTCATAATGCGGTAGGTAAGAGGAGTTCTTATTTCAGCCTTGCCACTAAGGATCGACATTAAATCTGAAAATATTTTCGGAAGTCGCAGGATTGTGAAATATGTATCAAATGATGTTGTAATTACCGTCTGCCTTTAAAGACATTGTTTAGATACAACATTAATGTCTCTAGCAGTGATTTCTAATTCAGTCAATTTTTTTTAATTCGGTTACAATTCAGTATTGGTATTATCTCGAGATACGGCCACATCGATTTTTAAAGAATAAACTCGATTGAATCTCTACACAAGTGAAAACAAAAAAATAAGAACTTTTGCTCATTGGGCACATTATATCTAATTTAAAAGAAACAGCTGTGGAGTTTCACTTTTTTCATTCAATGTTCAATCTTAGAACCCCGCATACACTAACAAGCGAATAATCGCTTAAGTGCGTGAATAAACACGTAAGACATACGAAAAGTTAACTACCCTTTATTTCTCAGAATATTTACAATCAGTTCCTAACTCGGAACGCACACAAAGCCTCCACTTGGGCTTGAACTTAAATAATTATGAAATTAAACTAAATTAAGCTTAACTAAAGGTATTTGAAAGATATAGCTGAAGCTATCAGGATTCTAAGTAGTTGGCCCCTAAATATTAATTAAATCGGGAAGCCAAGCAAGGGCCTAAAGTATGGCCGAGCGTAGTATCTAAGAGAGAACGTGGCTAAAAGGCAAACGCTCGCTAGTCAGGAAAATCACACTCTCTCTCCCGAAGTCGGTGAAACATCGACTTAACATAGTACTCTTACTCATTTGCATTCACTGAGTTTCTTAAATTACATTCTGGCAGGAAATTGTAAGCTGAAATTAGAAAGATAGGAAAGAAGCATAATTTAAAATAACTGTTACTAAAATTAGGATAAACTTTACATTTTTCCCTACCAAAATTTAATTACTCGAAGAATAAGGTCTCAAAACGACCTTGTTTAAGAGTGTAAATTCTACGAAACTGTTTTTCATCAAAGTTTAAACTTGTAGCAATAGTGCTTCCTTCAATTCATCATTAAAACGTTTTCTGTTTAGGGCCAACTTTACACAATATCTAAAGCTATACTAAAACTAAGAATTTTACATTCACGTTTTACAAATTGACTGGAAACAAACATTTGCTTCCAGGCTATCAGTCTTGATCCTTTCATTCTTCTGGAAAGAAATGATGTTAGTGGTATTTTTACATAAATAATTTCCACTTTCGTTACCAACACTCTTTACTGAAATTATTTTTGGCCTTCAAAGACTTTTATTCACACCAAACTTTAAATCTTCTTCCCCCCACGCTCTCCAGAAATTGTTCTGAATGAAATGATCGTCTTATTGTTGTGTTACCGCGAAGATACACTACCAACTATACAACAGCTATCATTTCTTAGAACTTGATTTCCAGACCTCAGAAGACCCCTTAAACATAAGACTAGTTCTAAAGTGCTAAAAATAGAAGCTTAATTTAAATTCTTAAGTGAAGGCTGGAGAGCCTAACTTTAAACACATTCAATCTATACTTTCAATCAATGCATCTCTTATGCAAAGTATTTTACAGTCATGCATGACAAAAACTTAGATTTGTACAAGTTTAAGTTTTGCAATAGTTTAAAAGCTGACATTAGCATTTTTACATTCAATAGAACATTTTAACATGCAATAATAAATTTAATTTTAAATAAAATTCATTTTACATCATTCGTTATAGTTGCTATAAAAAATTTACGAAGTTGTCCTACAATTTTTCTTTAAGTAAACACATTTGAAGTCTTTCGATTAAAAATAATCACAAATTAGTTTCTCGCAACTTGAAACTTGAGATTTCTCAAAACAAGGTATTTACAAAATAAATTCTCGGCCAACTTGCGAATTGAAAAATCGTTTTTTTAAAAGATAATTACAACGACATTCTCGCAAACTTGCGAATTCAATTTTTTCCTTTGAACAGTATTTAGCAACTTTTAACACATGACATAAATGGAACTTTCAATACAAAATAGTAAACAAGCAAAATGTTCACTTATCCTTTTTGGTTTCTATAATCCTCCATTCTTTTCTCGCAGAATTTTTGAGAAGTGGGCGATCTTAAACTTTGAACTCTCAGTCTTCTCGGGCGGCTGGTATTCCGGCTCCTCCTTTCTTTGCGTTCCTCCGGCGTTGAATCGGCCTGCTTTTCTCTTCGATTGAGGGTTCTGATACTCTGGCCTCTTCTTTGCCTTGTAGTAACCGGATCTTCCATCGGGCTTGGTTTTCCTGGATTCCTGAAACGGAATGGTTCATTCATCGACGGTTCGTTTTCTTCTCGTGGATCTTGGGTCCCACATTCCTACGGCTTCTTTCGAGGTAGTTGGCTTCAGTTCTGCCGTTGGACGTTTTCTTTGAATATTCTCTATGGGCGTTTTCGGCTTTCCCATCGGCACTGGCTTCTGTTGAAGGGGAACCTTTCTCTTATTTGTTTTCTTCATTCTCGCTGAACCTAAACCTTGTGGCTGCTGTTACGTTCGCTTCGCGGTACATTGTTCACTCTTCTCCGCTTGTTTTCCTTTTGCTGCTGGAGGATCCCTGCTAGGCGACGGCGAAATCAATGTTCTTGGCGCATTCCCAGGATCCTGCAATAAATCTCTTAGAACTTGAAAATCCGTACGACTATAGTACAGTTTAAGCTGGTCCACATTAGCAATTGCTTGCTGGCCATTTTCCGCCTTTAGGTAAACGTAGAACATATGATTTTTTCGATAATGAATGGCCCATCAAACCTGGGCACAAATTTAGCTACCGTATTTTCGGGTGCAGATGATAATGAATGTTTTATCTTTAATACTTTCTGGCCTATCGCATACTCAACCTTGCGTCTCTTTTTGTCATAATAGACTTTTGTTTCGATCTTGTTGCATCAGAATTTTTGATGATCTCAATAATAATTTTCTGGATGTCTTTCAATTGAATTTGAATTGTCTTTCCTGTTGAACGAAAAATAGCTTATCCAGTGGCGTTAAAATTTTTCTTCCTAGGAATAATTCTTCGAGCTTTTTTGTACGGTATCATGTTTTGCTGTTCTCAAGGCAAAGCCTAATTCATTGACACAGCTGTCCCAACGGTAATGATAATTCTTAATATATACCCGAATAATTTTAACTATATTCTTATTAACGCGTTCCGCAATATTCGATTGCGGTTTATAAGGTACCATTTTTAGATGGGGTATGCCAAGGCCTGTGCGAAGATTCTCAAATAAATTACTTCGAATTGCCTACCATTATCTGATATTACTTTTACTGGTGCCCCGTATTTTAAAATATATTTATTTAGAAACGAATCTGCTACTACTTTTGCTGAAGCCCGTTTAAGGGGAATTATTTCCTCCCATTTTGAGAAATAATCCACATTGGTTAACAAGTATCTATTTTTATTAATTTTTGTTCTAGGGTAGGGACCGAGCAAATTAATGCCAGCCAATTCATTTGGGAATGTGGTTTTTATGCTATTTAAGTACCCGGCGGGGTTGTAATTAACGTCCTTAATTAATTGACACAAGACATACGTCGTCACAACTTTGTATAACTGCGGAAAATACACCGCTTCGCGGACCCTTTGCAAGCTTTTCCTAACCCCGAGATGGCCTCCTAATTTCAAATCATGTAGCTTCTCTGGAATACTTAAGCGTAGACTCATTTAGACCACCGACCGCAATTCTTGATTATCGTTCATTGCTTTCGTGTAAAACAGCAATTTATCAATAGTTTCATAATGGGCCACCCTATTGCGAATAGCTGTTAAGTCCACATGTTCAAAATTTTCAGAATCTTCTAGATAAGCGTAAATGTCATTAAATTCTGGGTCCGTTTTTAATTCGGCAATTATTGTTTCACGGGATTCTATTATTTTCGCAGTGAGCATCGTACATTTAATTAAATTTCCGTCTTCACCGATCTTTATTCTTGATAATGCATCTGCAACTACATTTTCTTTCCCCGGCGTATATTTTATTATTAAATTAAACTCTTACAGTTTTAGTGTTCAACATAGGAGCCGGGACGAAAGATTTTCAACGGAGTATAGGCGACCAGCTGCCGCGTGATCTGAATACACAGTCCTCGGGACACTTCCGAAGTACACGCGGAATTTTTGCACCGCTGATAGGACCACGAGGGTTTCCCGTTCAGTTGCAGTGTACTTTTTTTGGGTTCGATTGAGCGTCTTGCTAACAAAGGCTATTGGCTGCCCATTTTGGGAAAGAACTGCCCCAACTGCATAGTCTGACGCGTCTGCTGCAATTTGTAAATTTTTATCCCCTTCTGGGAATTTAAGAACAGGGGCGTTTATTAAGGCGTGTTTCAATTCTTCAAAAGCCGTGTTTACCTCCGCTGTCCATGTGAACCTCGTCTTCTTTCATTTAAGAACCAACAAGGGTTCAACTATCTTTGCAAAATCTTTAATGAATACTCTATAACAGGAACACACTCGCAGAAAGGATGATAATTTCTTAGCCGTATTTGGCGGTGGATAACTTTTGATCGCTAAAATTTTCAAATTGTCAGTTTCTATACCGTTTTTCGAAATTTTTTAGCCGAGATACCTCAATTCCTTATCAGCGAATTTACCCTTTTTAGGATTAACTTTAAAGCTCTCTTCATATAATAATGTAAACACTTCCTCTAAATGTTTAATGTGTTCGTCTAGGGTTTTGCTTGTTACAATAATATCATCGAGATAAATGACAGTACGTTTTCCGAACACTGACCTTAAAACAATATCCATAACTTTTTGAAATGTAGCCGGAGCTCTGCTTAAGCCAAACGGCTTACTCAAAGAGGCATACACGCCTGACTTTATAATAAAAGCTGTTTTTTCGACATCCTCGGGTTTTGCTGCGATTTGAAAATAGCCTGACGTCAGGTCTAAAGTGGTCATATATTTAGTCAAGCGAATTTCCTTTATAATTTCATCTATTATCGGGAGGGGATATTTGCGGTATTTCGTTATGCTATTTAATTTTCGGTAATCAATTGCTAATCTCCATGGGTTCTGATCTGCGGGTGGCAGTCCATTCTTCTTCCTACGTAAAACTACAAGACATAGGGGCTGGTACCTGGCGTATTTACCTTATCTTCGAGCATTTTCTTGATGCGTTGCTCGAGAATGTCTTCCTTCACCCGGTCGTATCTATAAGGTTTTGAAGGAACTAGGGGCTCATTACCAGCATCTATACTATGTGACACAATCTGGCAGAAGCCAGGTTTATAGTCGAATAACTGAAAAAAGTTCTTACCAGTTCTTGGATTTTTTTCTTTTTTCCTTCTTCGGCATGACTTAGATTCACATAAGGGACTGCGGCATTTTCTTGTCGAATTTTGTCTATCTTGAACTGTAAAGTAGAATATTTAAAATTAATTTTTGCGCTACCTGCGCGTAAGAAATCAACCCGCAATATGACTGCGGCTAACAAATTCTTTACTACTAGAAAGTTTATTTTTTGCGCCTCGTTTTTTATTTGAACATGCAGCCCCACTTTTCCCAAGCAGGCACACTGTTTGCCTTGGACAGCAGTCACCCGTTATCCCGTTGTGTTAAACAATCTATAACGACGAAAATGCTTTTTAAAAAATCCTGCGACAGGAAGCTGCATTGAACCCCGGTATCCAGTAGGACAGTCGTAGGGACGTCGTTTAGTAATATCTGGATCTTTGCCAAGGCCAAATTTTGTACGACTACCGTATTCAGTTTGATTTCTGAGGAATTTACCTTCTCAAACGGTGACTTCACCCTCCTTCTGGTCACCGTGACTAGTTAAAATTTTTCTTTTTAACCCCTTGATCCAAATGCTTTTTATTTCCCCACACTTTGGTCTGACCAGCTTTCTTCTTATCCGGCTTTGATACTTCCCCTCTTGCAGATAGGAATTCTGCTTGCCTTGAGGTTTCATTTGGGGACGGAACAATGAATACTGCCTAAAATTGTTCACACGAGCGTTTTCGGCCTGTCGCCTAGTTTGAAATTTGACAGCTAGTTCGAATAAGCGTTCCAGCGTCTGCAGATTTCTAACTTCAAGAAAGTCCTGAATTGACGGAAGCAACCGCGGCAATATTATTTCGATAATTTCCTTGTCGGGACTTTTTCCATATAATAATTTGACAATGTAGATCTTTCCAACATTAGTTTGATGTTTACTGAATAATTCTGATTCCAGTCTCGCGCGGTCTTTCACCAATGGGAATGCTTTCAATAACGAATTTTTAAAATTTTTCCAAGTGTACGTTTCGGATCCTGGATCCCCCAACAAACTCTTGCCAATATTCTTATACTAGCTGAGGGCTTGACCTTTTAAGTTCGACGTAGCGATGATAATTCTTTGCGGCTGGTTCAGAGGATATAACATGAAGTGTAGATCCAGCCGCTCCAAGAAAGTCATTATGGATCCTCTTCCATCAAAAGTTGCTGTTGGCTTCATCGCCGCTCTCGTAGTTTCCACGATAAATCCGAATTCCTCCATGGGGTTTGGTTGTGGCTGAGGTGACTGAAAGGTGGGAGGTGTCAACGAGAAATCTTCACTACCTAGCGGAATGGTTCGTTAGGAACAAGTTCGGGCGCCAAATATGGGGTTTTACTTATTCAATATTCAATCTTATAAACCCACAGACACTAACAAGTGAATACTCGCTTAAGTGCGTGAATTAACACGTAAGGCTTACGAAAGGTTAACTACCCTTTATTTCTCGGAATATTTACAAACAGTTCCTAACTCGGAACGTACACAAAGCCTCCACTTGGGCTTCAACTTAAATAATTATGAAATTGAACTAAACTAAGCTTAACTAAAGCTGTCTTAAAGATATAGCAGAAGCTATCAGGATTCGAAATAGTTGGTCCTTAAATATTAATGAAATGGGCGAAGCCAAGCAGGAGCCTAAGGTATGGCCGAGAGTAGTATCTAAGAGAGAATGTAGCCAAAAGGCAAACGCGAGACTAGGCAGGAAAATAAGACTCTCTCTCTCTCTCGAAGTCGGTGAAACATTGACTTAAATAGTATTCTTACTCATTTGCAATCACTGAGTTTCTGAAATTGCGTTCTGGCAGGAAATTGTAAGTTGAAATTAGAAGGATAGGAAAGAAGCATAACTTGAAATGACTGTTAATAAAATTAGGATAAACGTTATACAGCAACAAAACGCTGTTAAAATTTATTCATTAATAATTTGGTATTATTAATAACATTATTTCATGAATGTTGAGTACGACTGTTGTAGTTCATTGTTTGTTGTCGTACTGCAAAAAGTGATGCTGTTGTTAGAATTTTTAATAAAATAGGATCATTATACTGTTGAAAGAATAATTTGTTAAAAATGAGCATTTCACCGGGAAATAAAATG
>KK112561.1:72115-100565 GCA_000611955.2 Stegodyphus mimosarum | reverse complement strand
TAGGGAAATTCATTTCTTAGGATAGTCTGGCAAATAGAGTTCGTGTACGATGTGCAAACAAAAAAGTCTGTACTCCTTTTCTGGCTGAATTGTTTTTCATCCAACTTAAAAAGTCTTGCTTTTTAGTTTTCTCTCGTTTCGGTACAGAATTCGCTTTCAGACAATTTAAATTACGCGAACTTAATTTTTGAATTTTTGCTTCTAAACCAAAGAGTGTGAGAGTTTTTTCTATAATAAGCATTTGATGTCTAAGAAAACTGAGCGTTTGAGATGAAGAATTCAATTATTCAATTCAACTTAGCTTAAAGTTGTACGGCAAAATACGATTTTAAACTACGATGTGCTTTGATTTTTTTTGGAGGTGTGTGCGTGTGTGTGTGTGTGTATGTGTCCGTTAGAGGAGATTAATTTAAAAGAAAAACGAAGAATTCTTTACTGATATGAAAGAAATGCTGAAATAATTTGATTTTTGACGTTCTTGTCCGTTCTTGTCTACAGGAGCAAAGAAAGCCTGAAACGGCACGATTTTCATTGCCGTTTTCACAAGTGGGAACGACTAATGTGGGACATCACCCTAATGTGGGAAATCATATTAATCAGCGTTGAAGATTATAGATCCTCCACCTTCTTTATTTGAAACTTTAATGTAACTTGTGTTGGTAGTAGCAAGTCCAGAATTAATGAAATCCATTGTCAATACTTTTTTAACTTGAAATAGGCTAAACAATCAAAAGTGTTCATTAAATATCTTTTATTAAATTCTGTCTTATGTATGCATAAAAGTGTCAAATATTTGTCAAATAATTATATCCTTTAATTATTGCATTTCAGGGAGATTTATCACAAAAATATGAAAAACGGAATGAGCTTAATGAACTCAGGTTATTGAATAAGGATCTTATGAGTCAGAAAAGAGCCTGGCAGAAAGAAAAGTATGAATATCAGCTTAATGAATTGACTTTGAGGAGGAAACTGAAATCAGCCGAAGGACGGGAAGAAAAGCTTATGAAAATGGTGGAGAAGTACAAGGAACATGTTTCTGTGCTCGAAAAAAGACATCAAAGAAAAGTTCAAGAACTGAAATCCGTAAAAGAGAAAGAGTACAAGGAGGCAATTTCAGACTTACAACATCTCCTATGTAGACTGAAGAAACAACTGATTATAAAGGGGAAGCAGGTATCTGAAACTGAAAGCAGATTCATAGCAGAGAATTTGCGCCTTCTTGAAAAGTTAACAGGGCCCAATGCTTGTCTTAGAAATTCGGCAACTCAGGTATTTAGTTTACGATGTTTTACAGATTTTAAGTATGCATCCATTTATTAGAATGTTTTGATTTCTTATTGTGACTTGTATTTTAATAATTCAGTCTATGGAGATTTATTTAGATAGAACTGGGTTGCCTTAAAATGCTCATACTTTTATAATATTCCAACTGGTTAATATTTCTGCCTACAATGCAAATTTTATTTCAGACATCTGCCACTTTTACAGAACATGTATTATTAATCAACCTTACTAAATTCATTAGATAATTAGACAAGCCTTATGTTATGGGTTAAAATAACATGCCGAATAATGATTATTACAGAAGTCAAACAACAATAATCAGCGTTATATTTGTAAATTTTCCAGGGCTAGTTTCGATTAATTAACAGCAGAACTATCGAATCTAGTTCCGGGAAATTTACAAATATAACGCTGATTCTTTTTTTTTTTTGACTTCTCCAATAAGCCTTATATTAATTTATTAACTTATTTTTTATCTGTAGAATTCTGAAACTCTAGATTTAAACATTTTCATGCTTATATACAGGGTGGACGGAAAGTAACTCCCTATTTTGAATTTGGAATAGGTATTGATGTTATGTGTGGATTGCAATGTAAGTTACCTTGTTTTCTAGATTGTAGTGTAGCATTATTTATAATATTTTTTCCTTTTTCATATATCTAATATTTTTTTTTCAGAGATTGTCTAGTTGGCATAATTGTCTTTGCATCCAAAACAGCATGTTTCCCATGTTCACCTCTCCACCACCGTTAAACCTGCGTTACAGATTGCCACACATCATATCTTTCTACAATTTTTGCTCTGTCCTGAATAACTTAATCGTTATAACATCTCTTATTCAGAGGCTCTGCGAAAAAAAAAAGAAAAAAATATTAGACATATGAAAAACGAAAAATATTTACAAATAATGCCACACTACAGTCTACAAAATAAGGTAACTTTTATTGCAATCTACACAAAACATCAATAGCTATCCCAAATTCAAAGTAGGGAGTTACTTTCCGCCTACCCTGTCTGGCTGTGTACTTAAATTATTCTTAAAAGCATGTTCACCTAGCTGTACTTTGTTAAGTGCTTTCTAACAGTTGATGAGTTATTGCCCTAATCAATATCAACTTACAGGAGCATAGCTTAAAATTCTACAAATTCAATTTATTAACTTCTAGAAGTTACAACTAAGGCAAGAATTTGCAAAATAAATTGTCGATTACTTATCAATAACAACTGGTAACATTTAGGCGGCTGCCTTGAACGAATAACTATCAAAACCAAACCATTCAAAGGGAGATATCCAGTTTTATCCTTAATTAATCATTATAGAAAGGGGTACTTAACAGTTTCTGATATCAACGGCTCGACGCAGCCTTCGACCAGTGCCGAAACTGCCGTGCAGATCGGCGCTATTAGGTGCGAGTAATAAAGTGACTCCTTCTTCAACAAAGCGTGAGTTGTAATTAATATTTTGCTAGCCTTTAAAACTCTTTTGCGTGAGCTTAATTTGCACAAAGTTAAACCGAATACAAATGACATGAATTAGTAGGAAGACGGACGGTATTTAAATTAAATTCAACTGTCAGCAAGATTTAAAGTAATTGTTCCACTGTTACCTAAAGCCGTGTCTGAATTGTCTCCTAAATATCATCGAATTATCATCATGACTATTGTCAGCTTAAATATACACAAGTTTAAAGCAACAATTTTTTATTTCCTTACTCCATTCGGGTCATAACTAAACCAAAGACAGAATTACAAACTAAAGGATGAATTCAGACGATTTTCCATTTTCAGATGCATTCTACATGGCATGCTATTAATATAATTGTTAATAATCTAGATCACTCAAGAAGTTTTAAGAATACCTTTTTTGTTCTGTAGATAATAGAAGTACTTTAGTTATTTAAATTAATTTGACTAAGATAATTTTGACATAATCGCTTTTATTGTAGTATGCATTTATTTAACAGCGTGCTCTTAAAAATATTTTATTAAGTGTAAATGTAAATGAATTATTTTGCTACTATAAAAATAATTAACATTTCAATTTTCATATTAGACAGAAATACTTTTTACCGGAGGAGAAATGTCTAGTATGCAGAATACGTCTGTGGAAGAACTTGACAGGTATGGAATTTGCAAACACTTCCGTTTTTTATATATTGCATTAATTGAATGCTGAATCCTTTCCCGTTGCATTTTTTATCTGCAGTTTTTAAGTTTCGTTCAATGTAAAATTACTGCGGATGTAGGTGGCATTAGGGAAATAGGTGGATGTAGGTGGCATTAGGGTGTCTTATGTAACAGCAAATCACGAGTGCCTGCCTGAACATATGCTAACTAGGCTGTAGTTGACAATGACGGGGGAGGTCCATTTAAATGCTGATACAAATTGTTTACAGCTTTCGTAAGATAATTTTTTATGACATTTGTTTTCTATGGCTCAGAGAAGACTATGACAGATACTGAACGCTGGTGTACTGTCGGATCCATCAAAGCAGGATAATCAATCAAAGATGTCGCTCTTTTTTTTATCATTGATCATTCGGTAATTTCTCGAATGAGGAAACAATATCAAAAGTCAAACCTGAGCCGACGAGCTGTATCCTTTCGACCAAGATTTACTCCCTTCTGAAGATTGGTATATTATTATAGTAGCCAAACGGAATCAACAAGTGACCTCCACAACTGTTACATCCATGGCTGCAATCACTTGGTAAGACAGTATCTGCCAGTACTGGTTTCACATGAAGGGAATGTACGTCGAAGTATCATGTGCATGTGTTCCACTAACCGCTCAGTCCAGAGAGGCGATATTAAAGATATGTCATTAAGGTCTGAATTAGATTTTCTTCGTCGCGTTCACGGACGAAACTAAATTTTCGCCGGAATCCGCCGGAGTATAAGTGTCAGGAGAGAAAAAAGTACATGGAATCAAGTCAGAGCAGCATCGAACATCATGTATTCAAGAAATAGCAGCATCATGATGTGGTCTGGAATTTCAATGGGGTTATCGCACCTACTTGCACGTCTTTAAAGACGGTTCTGTGACAGTTGAGTGGTACCCAGATGAACTCCTACATCGCACTGTGAGACTTTATGTTACAGCAGTTCGTTCTGAGTTGCTCCTTGTGGATAATAATGCGCGTGCCTATCGAGCTAACATGCTTACTGAGTAACTGTTGAGTGAGCGTCTTTTTCATCTTAAGTGGCCGCTGTATTTCCTCAATCTTAATTCCATTGAAGATCTTTAGGATGGTTTCGGGCGTTCTCTTTCTACCTGTTTACCTCCTTCAAACTAATCTCAGTCATCTGAAAACTGTCCTAATGGAGAAATGGCGGCTGCAACGATTGATCACGTCATTGAAAGTATGGCAGCCACTAAATAACTTGTGTGAATGTCCAGGGTAGTAACATACATTATTAATGGAAGTTTTGTTTCTCGTTTTTAGCTTTAAGCATCAGTTTGTTATTGATCCAAATGTGACATGATCATATAATTTACAAATATTAAATTGTTTCCATCTTTGTATATAACGTTTATTTTTTGTCATGCATAAACACATATGCTACCTACATGTGCAATTCGGTGTTAACCAAAGCTTTACGTTTTTGATTTTTGCTGATTTTAACGTCGCTTGCTTAACTTTAAAAAGACAGTGTACTACAAATTTTTTCTTGTATTTTGTTTTAAATCCTAAACGAAAAATTGTTAAATTAGATTAAAAAATAGTCTGGCAATGACATTCGAATAAAGGACATTTATTGGTCAGAAAAATACACAAAGTTTTTGAACATCCGAAAATAAAAAAGCGTTGATTTGATAGTTTGTGCAGAGAAACAGAAAATGCATATGAACGATAGCAGGAACCTTTGAGAGAGATATTATTACGGTATATGTCCACCATAGAATTCGATGCAACTTTCTACATGTTGTAAGATGCTTTGCACAACATTATCCAGCAGTTACTAATGCAATTGATTGAAATCCTCTGTCAGTACACGGATGAGGGTGTTTTGTTTCGTTGAAGGATATTTTCCACTAGCAAGTTGCCTTCCCAGAGCATTCCAGATATTTTCACTGGGGTATATATCTGAGGAATGGGCTGACTATAAGAGGCTTTGAATACTCTCACTGTCTAGACAAACCTGAACAAAGAGTGTTTGATGACATGATGCTTTGCCGTCCATGAAAGGAAATTTTTCCACGAAAGCACAACTGAAAAGGCAAATATAAGGCAGTAGAATTTCATCAGTGCGTCCTTAGCCGGTCATAGTTCGAGTTGCAGCTACAAGCAGAAGCATTCGGCCATTAATCACGATGTCGGCCCGTACCAACACCGTCTCTAAAAAATATAACTAGAAATTGTTGCCTGTACCATGATACCGCATCTCGGATGTCTGCCCCCTTCTTGGACATTTTATGGACGATAAGCAGTACCGCTCTGACGCCAGATCAGTTGGCGTCCACAATCTGATGACTGATTGAACCTACTCTCATCTCAGAATAGTAAGCAAGCCGAGTCCTCTTGACTTCGAGTGGTGAGAAAGCCGTAACATTTAGAGTGTCCTAGCATCACATTTGAGTACATACATCATTCGCGTACATCGAATATATAATAACATCTAAGTCTAGGAGGTTTTTATTTAATTTTTATGGCAGGCAGTCTTCCTAGGGGAGATAAATCCGTTCTTATCCCCTGAGTACGTTTTTTCAGTCTTCGAACTGTTATTTGTACTAGCAGAGCTCTTTCCAAACAAATTTAGCATACCAGCTTCAACCATATCAGTATATTTAGCATTTTAGCCTTTGAGACCTTAGAGAGGGGGGATTAACAACATTAATGGGGCCAGCGACTATTTTTCTTATATTAGCAAACCAACACTATCCAAAGCATTAGAATCAACAGCATTACATAAGCGAAAGTATAGTCCCATTTCTTCCAAAAGTCTGACTACAGGTTTCGGGAGATCCGCTGTGCTGTGGAATCATGAAACTCATTTGCCGCCAGCTAAGCTGTGATGCACCGGTTTCTTTTTGGCAACAGAACATTGTACCTGTCTTCTGCATGCGTCGCACATCTAACATTCCCTTTCCCGGGAGTGTGGCTTCAAGTTTCAATTCAATCATCTACCTTTCGAACACTAGACGACCAGACAGTAGCACGCCACAACACCTGCTCCGCTGATACAGTAGCCATCATTGCTTTATAACCATCTTCTGATACTGTTCGCCACCGACGAACGGATTTTGTATATGCGAGAGGCTCATTCGCCATGCATGCAAACATCAGAGATCTCATCTCACTTAGGAAAATTGCCATTTTATGTCAGGGACACCATGCTTATCCACACGAGCTATACGCAGGATGCGGCCACAAGTCCAGGAGCCTGATAAAGTGTGCATAACACCTGAGCTTTCAAATTTCAGTTGTTTCAAATAACATCCGTGAAACCATCCAGCTTTCTATAACCGTGAAACAATGCTGTAAGTGTTATTGAACTTTCTGGCAACATTTGCTATTTTTAGCTCTTCATCGATCTTTCTAATCATACGGCCTTTTGTAAAATCATTTTCTTGATGTCGGAAAGACATATCATAGTTTCAATATCGTCAGTTAAATATATATACTCTAAAACTTTCACTTGTACAACAACTGTTCGAATGCGTCAAATCCTTTGTTTCTTTTTCAAATGCGCTATCACATGATGAACAAGAGAGGAAATGAAAATTTGCGTACTTATACCTTTTTATAATTACATGTATTCGAAAAAGTGAAGCTATTTTTGAAATTTTTAAATAAATTTTAATTAGGAAAGTTGTTGCTTAAAAAAATAAATAATTTAATACTTGCTTTATGGCCCGCTATGGTTTCTTGATCATCTCTTTAATAACGATTCCAGATAAGCAGTAAGAAATGGACACTTTATTAAAATAAACAACAGCTCAGAGCAAATGAACAACTGCAGATAGCTCAAGGAAAAAAAGTAGAGATCAGGAAAGCAAATCCTTCCTAACATACGAGAAATATCACAGATCACCGATATTATTCGATGAACTCTAAAGAAAGGTGTATAATGCTTTATACTTATAAGGTATTTCTCCCGCCTTCTTCGCATGCCTTCGTGGTGTTGGGGTCAGCACGCTCGGCGCTTATTCGAGAGGTACGTGGTTCGAATCCCGGTGAGGGCATTACTCATTCTTCGCGTACTCGTGCTTCAAAAAAAAACTTAATGTCTCTACATACTAATTCAAAATTCTGAATTCATTCAGTCAGATAGCTCTTTGAACTGAACTTATTCTTCTCTTTTAAGTGGCAATAAGTAAGTACTCTAAGTAAGTACTCTTTGATTTTAAACGTGCGCTATTTATAAGGCTATCCAGTGCTTCTGGTAGCTACAAGAAAAATCGTAATAGCCGTTAGAGATGCGAAATTTTATTTTCGGGAAACTTCTATAGAAACGATAATTTGACCACCAAGAGAAGAATTAGGAGAATTTTGCTTTATATCTCAGCTTTTGAAATATTTTTACAATGCGATCATTGATCGATTCAAAATTATAAGATCTACAATTATATTCGAAATAAACATCTGTAAACAAAATACATGGCCAAAAAATTCAATTCAACAAAAAGTACAAGCCAAAAATTATTATATAAAATGCGCCAGATATTTAAATAAAAAAAGCTGTAAAGTTACTATTTATGTGGAAGATGAAGATAAGTCCTTCAACCCTACTAAATAACTTAAGCGAGTTATCGCTATGGTTTGAGCCTTTAAATAAACTTTTTATTTAATCTGAATTTATAACATAAAGACTACGACTTGTGCCACAGACAAAAACCGCTATTCGTAGCAATGTAAATTAAACAAAACCAGTCAAATAAATTTAAACGTTGATAAAGTAGTCTACGACTACACAGTCAAACAAGTAAACTGTAAGCTGGCTAAAGTAATTTTAAAGGCGCGTAAGTTTAAGATATCCGCTGCGAGAGAATGCAAAAGCTGGAATAATCACTTCAAAGAACAGCTGGCGAAGTTCTAACAGCTCGTCGGGAGTGCCGGCAGCTCTTTCTGTATAAGATTCAAAATCCTGAGTTTATAGATTCTAAAAGATAATTTGCATTCTGGTGAGGAATACGAAAAGGACAAGTTATCGCAAAGATTAAAATCATAATTACGATTAATTTACGTAAAATACGTTACAAAGTAATGCATTATAAAAGTACACATAAAATAAAGTACAATCAAATAAACATAAATATTTACAACAATTTATACTAGTATATTACAGTTAACGTTTTGATAATTTTCATAACTTAGAAAAGGAAAAATAAAGTAGTTTCACTTTTTTGAATAAAAAAAATTGTAACACTAATTGGACCATAATTAACAAATTATGAGAAGATACGAGATATTACAATTTCCACTGGAATCCCCTTCTTCCAGTCATCCTTTCTAAAGAAAAATTAACTTTTCTCTTCGTGATTAAGAAAGGTTTTTAAAGCATAAAAGGTATCTGACATCCATTTTTTTTATTTCATATGTAATTATTATAATCTATGCGGTGTATCAATAAAGTCTTAGGACTATGTTTATAAAAAATCAAAAGCTGAAGGAAACAATGCTCGTGCTTCTTTATCTTCAATATATAATTCTCAAAAATCTACATAGACGAATGACAGTGCTTGGTACGTTCATACAGCTGCCTGATTCCTTCGAAAATATATATCTTTTGGAATGCTGTTAAAGTCCCTGATTTGGTTTTCTGGATTTCTTCACTGGTATGAGAATAAATAATATTGATATGAAACTTTATTTTAGAACAAAGAAAGTAGTCTGCAAATGCTAAACCTACTGATTAAGAGATAACCTGATAATCATCTTTACCAGTATCATTTGCTTGAAAAGAATGGGATTATGTGTCCAGCAGAAAGCATTCACTGGGATTGGTCGTGCAGCAGGTATCATTCATTTGCTTTTTCAGTGCATTAATGAATTCTCTTCAAAAGTTTGTCCATTATGTCTATATGGAATATGGAGTTCAATGTTTGTCCCTTAGGAATGAATAACTTGTGAATTGTTCTCTTCCAATCAAGGAAGGACACCACAACGAAACGATGGCAGAAAAATATTCCTAAAATTTCGCCGCCGCGAGCTTAAACATTCCTAGAACTTCAGCCGCAGCGCGCTATAACTTGCATTACTTGTCTATACTATGATTGATCTACACTAGTGTGCAAAAATTAAGGACCAAGTTGAAAAATTAGCATATCAGCTGAACGAAGAGGCAGAGCGGACAGAAAGACCAATCAGGAGATTAAGTAAGGTGATGTACGGTAGCACATGCGCAGATATGCAGGTAGACGTAATGGGGGAGTGTCCAAAGTGTGTATAAAGCATGTTGTCGGTGTAAGATCAGTATTTCTGGCAAAGAGATTGCACGCCGTATAGCAGTTAAAATCACACCGAGTTGCTGCCTCAGCGAGAAATGGCGAATAATCAATCTGTTAGACGACATCTGGATGCTTTTACACGAGGTCGAATCATTGGGAAGTTGGAGGAAGGCCGCAGTGTGACAAGTGTGGCTGCAGAGTTCGGAATTGCTCACAGCATCGTTTCACGACTTTGGAGACAATTTCAAACTACAGGAACAGCTATCCGGGGGTTTAGTAGTGGTCGTCCACGAGGAACCACACCCGCAGATGACCGGTATATTGCCTTACAGGCCAGAAGAAACAGGCGGCAGACAGCGGGAGAAATCGCTAGACACACGACACAGGCGACTGGACGACCGATATCGCGTTTTACCGTGGCCAGAAGACTGCACGGTGGTGGTCTGTTTGCACGACGCCCTGTACGGTGTGTACCTCTAACGCCTGCCCATCGGAGAAGGCGTTCTCTGTGGTGCCGGGAACACCGGAATTGGAGAGACAATGAATGGGGACGAGTACTCTTTACAGATGAGAGCAGATTTAGTCTGAGTTGCGATTCTAGACACATACACATCTGGACAGAGCGGGGAACACGCAATAACCCCTTCAACATCATCAAAAGGGACTGTTTTGGAGGTCGCGGAGTTCTCGTTCGAGCAGACATAATGCTTGGTAGCCGGACCGACCTTCATATCTCCCAAGGAGGTTCGTCACCTGGGACTGCTATTGTAACGAGGTTCTTCTTCCTTACATGCGTCTTTTCACAAGGGCTATGGGTCCTCAGTTCCTCTTCATGGACGACAACGCTCCACCTCATCGCACAGTTACTGTCGAAGAGCTGTTGGAGAGTGAAGATATTGAACACATGGATTGGTCGGCAAGGTCTCTGGATCTAAATCCCGTCAAGCATGTACGGAACTTACTAGGGAGACCCGTGGCAGCACGTAACTTATCGCCAGTAACGATTCCGAAACTGCGATTGGTGCTACAAGAGGAACGAGCAGCAGTGTCTCAACAGCTCATTAACAACCACATATCCAGCATGCGCAAATGATGTGAAACCTGCCTAGCAGTCAGGGAAGATCATATCCCCTATTAAAGACCGGATGTTTCTTGCTGGACACCCATCACAGGCATGTTTCGGCCTTCAGTCGCATTGCGCTCCATGCTACTTTTTCAATAAAGCTTCTTTTTGTCCCTCTGATTTCTTTTTTGTAAGTGTCGCTTACATTACTCATGTCCTTACGTATTGGAGATCTTACGGTATTAAATGTGTTGATTTGGAAAGCTTTGTACAAAGTTATATTGAAAAAACCGTCTCGTCCTTAATGTTTGCACACCATTGTAAAGCTGCCTGAAGACTTGTCCTCTCTCAATGAAGTCAAATGGACCCAACTGCGTATCAACCGAGGACCACAGAACATGGAGGTAAGAATAACTTCCTACCTCCATGCCACAGAATGGTTTTCTAGGTAATGTTGGAGGCGGTAGACTATACCTTTATTTGTGTCAGTATTGTTCGCGCTATAGTAGATGAGATCCAGTGATCGTCGAACAGTCGTCAAGCATAGCTTCACGGAACAGAAACCAAAGTTTTTGAAATCATGATAAATTTTCTCCAACACAGCCATATGATTGTTGTTTCATCTCAGAATCATAACAAAAGTACCAGGCTTCATCTACATTCATAATTTGGTTACAAAAATCTGGATCTCTATTCTGATCAAAACAGGGCATGCAGAAATTGGATCTGCATGCTATGACAACACATGTTCATACTATTAATTTGCCGTCCAACCGGTATAGTGGTTAGCGTCGCTGACTGCCATGCCGAAGGGCTCGGGTTCGAATTCCGTAGAGGGCATGCATGTAGGTAAATGTATAGTGTCGGTGCGGCATGGTGGCACTCTAAATATGCGGCGAGACGAAAGTTCTCTTATGTGGTTTGATGGAAGGGGAGAGGGTTGGGAGACCCTCGGACCCGCCCCTCCCCGGGTGCTCTTCGTCAAAATTGGGGGCGGAACTGAGCCAAATCGCACTGTCACCTGTTAGGTGCTCAAGGCTGTTGCGAATGGCAGGCGTAATCTGGCCCTCCTTGGCACGAGAATTTTCGTGGGCTTGGGCTGACTCTGTCAGACAAGTGAGTGTGAGTTACAACAACAACGCTATTAATTTAGTAGAATATTCTGCTGACGATGTTTTAGGGATGACAAGTTGAGATACCATAGTATTATATGCTAGCAATTATCGTTCGACGGATTCGCTAGAATTTGTTTAAAAAATTAATCCTTAGACTTTGTAGACACACTGCGTATAATAGTGCCTATAAGACTTTCTTTAAATTGCTTGTATAATGTCTTGCACAATAATTTTTTAACCCTACATAAAATAACAATTGCTTTTTTTAATACTTCGTTTATACCTTTGCTCATATTTATTTTTGAACTTTGCAGAAACGAGAGAGAAATGACAGTTTCAGAAGCTTTCGATTATATCAAGAAGATCATTAAAGTGTTGATTTTATACATTATTTTTATATACATTTGCTTTTTTGCCAAGATGTAAGAAACATGGAAATTTTAATATTAATATACAGAAGATGAAATATTTATGGAGATTATTATCATAATTAACACTTTTATAATACTTATTGTAATATTTTTTCATCTTAATTCGCATCTTTTGGAATCAAGAAAAATTGCTGAAATTGCCATTTGTAAACAAGAGCGAAAATGTATTTTCACATCTGTCATTAATTATTTTTAATAAAATGTTTTCTTAGAAAGTAGTTTGTAACTTCATGAAATTGCAATTTATTTTCTGCACTTCTATTACAATTAATATTTTTGTGTATAAATTTTAATACCCTATTAAATAGCTGTTTAATACTGTAAAGCACCATTTATGTATATCTTCCAATGGACGGCTTAAAAACATGCATAAATAAAAACGTCTAAACTTGAAATTTCAGATTAAGAATGTGAAATGTGATACGGATATTTTAGCAGTAAATCTTATAACACTATTATGGTACTGCTAAACAGCCGTTACTCTATAAGTTTGATTTTATCAACTTGCTTTTCCTTTTCTTCGAAGTATCAACTTGCTTTTACTAATCAGCAGCTTACAGTTTAACGAAGTTAAAACATGTGTGTCCTAAAATTCCTAAATTAGAATTCGAACACAAGGTGTTTAAAAAAGAATCACCAGATTTGAAATGCTAATATTATGAAAAATATTGTACATAGAAACTTAATATTAATTTTATGTTATATGGCTACTCATAAAGCTTTTTTACAAACCAAATTAAAGGTGCTCAGCATGTCCACCTTTGGATGCACGGTATGTGTCTATGAGGTAGTCAAATTCATCTTGAACTTCTGCCATCATATCTGCATCCACTGCTTCTATGGCTGTTGTTAAGCGTATCTTCAGTTCGGCTATTATAGTTGGAATTTGTTGCACACTGAGAGGTCTGGCTATCTTGGAGGCCAGTGATGTTTAACTCAATCGTCAGGTCCCAAATGGCGTATCAGTTGTTGAGGAATGCGATTGTTAAAAAATTCTTGAATGTCCAAACTGTAGTATTGTAAAGCTCTGCCAGTGGGAAAAGCCAGTTGTCAAGGATATCAAGATGTGCGTTTCCCGCAACAGTGTCCTCTACGCAAAAAAAGGCACCTTACACTTTTCCCGAGAAATAGCGCGGGTAAAATTAACTTTTGGTATGTCTCTCATGTGGAACAATTAGCTGTTGGAGCTCCATTACCCATATTCTAAAACTGTGGCGACTGACCTTGCCACTTAGTTGAAAAGTAGCCTCGTCACTAAACACGACGTGTGTTAAAAATTGTTTTCTTTTGATACATTCTGAGAGGAGAAATTCACAAAACTCCAAATGCCGTTCTTTGTCACGTAAATGAAAAGCTCGCAGCAACTGAAAATAAACGTGTCTGCAAAACACGCCAGACAGCTGTTGCAGAAATGTCAAATTCACTACTGGCACGCCAAGTGGATTTCTGTCGACTGCGTGCAAAATTCTGTCCGATGCACTCCACATTTTTGTCTGACATGTGGGGATGGCCAGGTGATTTCCTTTAACACCGACAACCCGCGTCTTCGAATTGTTTGTTCCATCTCCTAATGCAATGAGCCATAGGTTGTTGAATACCAAGGTAATGTAGACAAAAGTCACGCTGAGCAGTTGTTATGGTCTCACCACACTTTGCGAAGCGCAGAACAAAAAACGATTTCTGTTGCGGAGTCGCCATCTAGTCAAACATTGAAATGGCGAGGATGAGTGTCAGCGCAACCCGTCGCCAATTGCATGAAACTCGAAATGTATGCATTATTCAATCAAAATGGATTAAAAATTTATGAGTAGTTACGATTTTTTTAAAAGAATGTTTTTAAACACCTGAGTAGGTATAATATACCACTTTGGGGCTACGGGGCGCTTGGAGAAGGGGATATGCCGAAGAGCATACGGAGATTGCTATGTCATCAACCACCGACATGTTTCATCCTGTTCGTGACGTCATCCGGTTTCATGTCCATGCTTATGTATTGATGCAGAACTCCCTACTGCTTTGATGTCTTAACAAATAAGCAACGTGATTGCAACATGTAGATACACGCTAGAAGCTTCTAGTGCATTCTGTTCAGTTCTGCAACGGCCGCTAGAGGCAGTAGTCTCACGCACGGCGCTTTCTGATTGGTGTCGTGGATCCTAACCGAGGCCTATATAAAGAGATGCTGGGCCATTTTTTCATAACGAAAAGACTCTCTTCAATTATATTTTAAACAAACCAGTTGCTATCTACGGGCCGAGTGAGTATACTCACCGATCGGACAATCCGGCGCATTCTGATACTTTGCTCATTGCTATTTCCACTACGATTCCTATGGCACTTGAAGTTTTACATGAGATGACCTCTAATCATCTTCCAGTGATAGGTGTTCTTGGCATCCCTAAACCTGAGAATAAAAGCACAAAAAAATTACCAATTGGACTTTATTCGAAAATCTAATGAAAGCCCGAACTCTCAATTTCCACGATTTGAAAACCACTGCGGCAATTGATTAGGCGTTACCTTCTCTTACTGCTTTTATTCAGAGTACTATATCCCATATCCCAAGCCAGTAAGAACATTTCTACTAATGTAAATAATTATAGACTTCCTATGCATATTTGCTCTGCAATGCAATTACATGGATGCAAGCTCAGAGAGACTTATCACCTTACCTGGAACCCTGCAATTAAAAGAGAAATTAATCACCTCAATAAGGACATTCAAAAACTAATTAATGAATTCCGAGAAGAATTGTGGTGTGAAAAAAATCAAATCTGTAACTGCATGATTGTCCTTTCTGGAAATTTATAAAAAATTTGAAAACTTCTTACACTAACAATCGGCCTCTCCATTTCCAAAACCAAGTTGACACTTCGAATCAAAGTAAAGCCGATTTGTTTGCAAGTCAGTTAGAAAATCAATTCCTATCTAATGATTAGCCGTCAGATCCTGAATTTGAAATGAGAACATTCCTACATGTTCGTGACTGGTTAAATTCTCCTAGAGCTCATAATTTAATCAAATTGACCACACCTTCTGAAGTTTTCCAAATCATTAAAAATCTTAAAAAGAAAAAAGCTCCTGGACTAGACAATATACCCAATGAAGCCATAAAGAATCTGCCAAGAAATATTATCTGCAAAATAGTAAGCATTATGAATGCATGCCTCATAAATTCCTATTTTTCTAAAGCATGGAAACTGGCTAAAATGATTATGATCCCAAAGCCATGGAAGAATCATGGAGAGCCTGATGAATACAGGCCGATTAGCCTTTTGAATGGTTTAGGAAAAGTGTTTGAAAAAATTATTCTTATCCGCATGAAGCCTTTCCTCAAACTCCTTCCTTCCACCTGAGGAATTCGGTTTTAGAGAACATCTCCCTACTACCAACATCTCTCTACTACCAATTTGTGAAGATCACGGAATTCGCAGGGGCTGGCCTACATTAGAAACTAAATATTGCTACTCTCATGCTAAAAGTGGCGAAAGCCTTGGACCGCGTCTGGTATGAGGGACGTGTACTCAAGCTCATTGAACTTAAACTGGACCGCGATATCATACTTGTCATACTCTCAATTATAGCCAACAGGACTTCTGTCGGAGATGCTCTTTCGTCTTCCAGAAATATTCTTAGCGGAGTAGCCCAAGGGTCAGCTTTAGGACCCATTCTCTATCTGTTTTACGGCTCAGATTTCCCCAGGATATATCTGAATAATAATGCATTTCTCGCTTGTTACGCTAATGATACCGCCTTGGCGGTAAAGTCAGCTAACATCAATCACGCAATTAAAATGCTTCAAAGTGCTATACCAAGCATAGAACTCTGGTGCAGTAAGTGGAAAATCCGTATAAATACCCAGAAATCACAATTATTACTTATACGCAAGAAGAAAAGACATCTGAAACCCAAGACCAACTTACTTCTCTTCAATGAACCTGTGCCCGTTAACATACAAGCATTCTGTACCGCGCTACGCACATAGGGAAAAATCCCTCCTCGTGATTGGATATGGCTTCCGATTACATCATTTCCTCTACACTTAGGAAACCCTTGATTTTGCTTGGGTTCGAGGATACACCTCCCTACCGTTGGTTTACATTTTAATAGCAATACCGAAAAGATTATTAAGTGCGTTGTATTTTTTTTGCTATGAGATTACACTTCTTACAACACTGTAGTGTGGTGACTTTAATATAAAAAAAGATAGTTATTTGTTTTCCTAGAGAGGAAATTGTTATTTATTATTGTGCTAACTCCGTAAATGTGTATTAATATTAAGTAAGAGATTTTTAATAAATGCATTCTTAATTTAAAATCCTTCATATTAAAGGTGCTGCGATTATTAATTCATTATTTCATGTTTATTATATATCCATTCTCTGGTGATGCAATCTGCGAAATCATGAGATATGTCAGTTATCGGAAATAGCAAAAATGACGTTGGGAGCTAACAGAATACACAATAAATTCACAATATTTTTAACGAGTTTGAAAAAGTAAAATTTATTTTTGAAATTAGCATAATAAAAATTTGGAAAAGAGAAATCGAGATACGTTTTTTAAACTGAATAACATTATGTTTTCAATAATGTTCATTTTTTAATGTGTAACATATTTGCACCTTTGCATAAAAATAGTGTTTTTCATAGAAGGCAGTTTCTTTTCTTATACACGTGTATTAAATTCACCGACAATACTGAATGCACCTTTCTTCTTCATTTAAGGTAATAGAATATTAGAACGACATGGGCATTAATACTCACGGAACCAATAACATAAAATTTGCAAAGGAAATATTTTCTGCAATGTGAAAGAAATAGAATGCAACAAAATTGCAATAATAATAATATACTTACTATCACACATTGCTTTTACAGTGGGATCGTGATTCTCGTGTTTTGATTTTTGCACTAAATTCATGAACTCAGCCATTTATGCAGAATGTTGCAACTAATCTTTTTCTTTCAAAACAAACGATAATTTTCACGCTTCTATGTCACTCATGCGCGTCATTCAACGTAAACAAAACCCTAAGAATCCCTACTAAACGTCATTACGCCAAGAGAAAAATGATGTCATCTGAAAGTATGTCTAGTCACAAGTACGGATTTTTCCTTATGCGCTTGGCGCGGTACAGAATGCTTATATGCTGCCCGTGGTCTCCAAAACAAGTTACTTAGGCATCATTCTGAATGATAAACTCACCTGAACTAGTCATACTAAACATGTGAATCGAAAGCTCTCCGCATCATAAAATGCTGTTTCCCATTATCGGGAAATATTCCAAATTAGACCTGCTGAAGAAAAAACTGATTTATACTTCCAGTATCAAAACGATACTAACTTATGCATCCCCAGCTTGGGCTACTGCAATACCACCGGATATTCACAAACTTCAAGTAATTCAGAATAAATTCCTCAGAATCTGCAGTATCCCACATTATTTTCTGAAGAATAGACTACATCATGCCGACCTGAAAATTGACACCCTGGATCAATTCATCAGGAAAACGAACAAAGTTCTCCGAGTCCGCAAAGTTCTGTGATCATATGAATTCTTTTGGAATTTTCCATTATGAAATCTTAAATGAGGACAGATATCTCCGCTCGCACGCCGCATTTATTCTAAATGAGAACTTAATTGTTTGTGTGCTTGGTACTTCAATTTTTTGTAAATATTAGTGTTTTCATGCAAAATTAAGCAGCGCACCTCAGAGCCAGGACTTGGATGGGTCACCACCCACGTGACAAAAGACTCTAGTGCATTTGAACCTGTCACTTTGTTAGCGAATTATTTTCTGTGCATTCATTTATTAAGGATGGACTGCCCGCTGCATTGGTTTATTGATATTACTATTACGTTTTACCACGTTTTATTCATCGTAAATAATTGTGCATATTTTAACTTTCTTTGATTTAATACTCAAATTGTGCTCAACTCTACTAAACCACTTGACGAACGTGACTACTTGGGACTATTTCAGTTGAACTCATTTCGTTTGCAAGTAATTAATTTTGAGGTAAATTGGTTATTACTCAGAATTAGCAGAGAGGAGAAAATGGAATGTGCACAATTTATGTTTCATAAAGATAAAGTAGTGCAGTCTTTTTTAAGATTTTGTTATCAAAATTTTCATTTCCTTTGTAAAATTTTGTTTTCCTTTCAAAAGTTTGTGATTAGGAATTATTCTGTGCTAATAAAATTAGAACCGGGAGATTTGATGATTTACTGCAAGTCCAGCAAACGGATAAAAAATCTGAAGTCTCCCGGTTTTATCAAGAGAATCGGCAGCTTTTTAATTCTGCAGGAAGCAGAATTAGGAAACTGCCCATGATAATTCCCTTGTGCACTGACTTGCAACTTGCGAAATGTGTTTTTGTAATTTTCAGACGATCTGTTAGGAGCAGGTAATATTGTGAACCCGGAGACGGAGACAAATTCCTTGAATCGAGTCAACAACGAAAACGACCTTCATGACCTTTGCCCCCTATCGCCTTGTGGCATAGTATTTGTCACCTATTTCACACAATTACTGAAGGCTGTCTAGTTCTTCAATTCAGTCTACAATACGTTAGCGAATAAGCAGCTTAAATGTCGTCCCTTCGAAGAAATATTGGATTATTACTCTGAATTAGCAGTCTTTGAATCACGTAGTTTGAAGGAAAGATTTCCCCCAAGTGTACTTATGTATGTAATATATGTAATATCACGGCTTAAATTCATCCGAATCCGGGTTCTGGTTAATTATCTATCTTTGAGGTAAAATCGTAATTTAAACCGCGGCATCAAATAAAATGAGTTCTGGAGTTTTATTTAAATTATATTGTACAGTTGTATGTTTATTATTAGCCCAAAGCGCGTTAGCCAGAAGCCTATTAATTTCGTTTTGGCATTTTGTGATTCGTTTCACTTTTCAAATTGTTGCCACCAAATATTATCGCCCTGTATTGTAGTTAAAAAAATTAAAAAATGAAGAATCTGCATAAATGTATGTATGTTTCTCGCATTGTAATAAAACAATGGTACCAATAGCCATCAAATTTGGCATAACGTAATCCTACACCGAATAGGGACATCTAGAAGCCATAATTTGGAATTTGAAATTTGTTTTATTATCTATTTCATATTTTGTCAGACACTAAAGACGTTTTGATAAACAAACTCAACGATTTCAAAGCGAGGAATGGGAACAGTGTACGGGGGAGGAATTATCTCCATCGCGCGAATCTGTGTATCGGAAATTCTAAAGATATGCTCATTTTAAAATTATTTTGCGATATAGCTGTTGAATTGAATTTTATGGTTTAAGTGCTAAGAACATGATATTTAATAAATAACGGTAACACATAAAACGTTAAAAAAAGTAATGTAAAATCTGAAAGCTTTCAGATTTTTTTTTATTATTATTATCTATTTCATATTTTGTAAAACATTCATGAGTTTTTGATTAAGAAACTCAACGATTTTAAAGCGAGCAATGGCAATATTGTACCGGAAAAACAACAACATTATCTCCAGCGCGCGAGACTGTGTATCGGAAATTCTAATGATATCCTCTTTTAAATATTTTGTGACATTGCTGTTGAATTGAATTTTGTGGTTTAAATGCGAAGAACATGATATTTAATAAACAAAGGTAACATACAAAACGTTAAAAAAAATTTGGGCCTAATATAAAATCTGAAATCTTTCAAATTTTTTTCATTTATTTGTTTTTTATTTACTTCTTTGTATTTTATAAAATTTTACCATTTATTAGCCATTATTTTATTTATTTAACTTTGTTACCCTTCCTGAGGAGCCCATCACAGAACTTCGACATTTCTAAGTTTAGAAATTAAGTCCTATGTAATATACTATGTGCATACAACATACAGTCTTGCTAAAAGTTAAGTTATATGATAATAAGAAAATATTTTACTTTGCATCTTAATTTGTAATCATAGTAAAATTTGATTTCTGCACATGACCGAATATAAGGATTGCCCTCCCAGCTGCCATTCTGATATCTCAATCCTCCTAAACGTGCAGCCTAGAATTGAGGGGAGGAAATACGATAGATTAAAAGGCAACAGAATTTCTTCGTTTTAACTTAAAGTGGGGTATTTAGACAAATTAATTATGCTTCTTGTAGAATATCGCCTGCATGTTATTCAACTTATAGGTTATGAACCTAACTTTTCTGCCCATTTATGCAAGTTTTTTCATTTCTTGAAAATACTTTGAAGAAGGGGAGTGGTATTTTACAAGAGATCATCTTATATTCAGACCATTAAAAAAGAAAAATTGAATTATTTGAGTCACGATATCTTGCTGCTTTCTGTAGACTTATAAACCTATTTCTCTACATACATTACTTTCTCTTTCACATTTTAGTAAATAGATCGAAAAACTCTTTTTTTCCCCAAAATAGAATTAATTTTTGTTTTAAAATTTCAAAATTAAATTAACTGAAATTAATTTATTTGATTTCAAAAGTCGAGATAATTTCTGAATAAGGCTTGATTTTTAATAATTTTGCATATTAAATCTAAGAATTTGGAAAGGCTAGGTTACTTGAATATGGCAAAGCATACGAGAACTATTTCCCTAAGGGAAGAATGCCTTTATGGGATACGTTCTAAGCAAAACTTTTTCGCATTCACTTACACATGGAGAAAATTTGAATACAAACCGTGCAACTATCCTGTTTGCCAGGGTTCGAACCTGGATCAAAATACGAATATTCAACGGTTTCACTGACTCGGCTTCTGATGGATGCCTAAGAATGGTAAAAGTTTTGATAGATAAAAATAACACTGTCATAATTTACCGATCCAAAATTGAAAATTTCTCTGTGATAAATCTTTAGCCCTTTTAATGGATTTGTTGTTTTCCATTTACAACTGAAATGTGCACGAAAATTTCCTCTTCATTTCATTAAATGTGGATTGATCTCAACAGCAGGTCAATATGTTTATTATTGTTACCAAAATTATTTTACTAATTTGAAAATAAAATTAATCTGAAAAAAAATGTAGACTAATTTGAAATTCATATTACATTGTATAAATTGCAGCATGTGCGTTATAAATTTTAAGAGAACTGCAAGATTTTAAAAGTAATTTTCCCAATATACAGTGAGTCTATGAATGGTCTTGCGTGGATTTTTTTCCTCTAGGTCAGAGAAGGGTAACAGTAACAAAACTGTAACTTCAGTAACAAAACTTTCAGTAACAAAACTGTTCTAAATAATGCGAATATGTATAGAGAGTAGTCATAGAAAAACTTCGATATATTAATCACTAGCTGCCTATCCACTCAACTAACGAAAATGGAATTTCAAGTATTGCTCGAAGGTATGCGCTCGAGACTGTGATGATTTAAAACAATAGAGCTCTCGTGGTTACGGCTACAGTTAAAAAAAATCGAAATTTTCGAACGGCAACACCCACCTTTTTTGCAACGTAAATTGATGAGCTTAATGAAAATCCAAAAAAAGGTGTTGGAACGATACATGATGAAAACTGCCGCCGTAAAACATATGGAAACAAGAGCATTGCGGAGGAGATGAAAGCGCACGAAAGGTTTTCAGCGATTTGTGTGCACACAAATCGCTGAAAATATGGAAAAAAATTGGCTTGTCATTTCAGAAAAAATCCGATTTTGTGTCAAAATACTTATATTAGAACAAGGCTGTATATAAATCTAATACATATCGTAAGTCGCACTTTCGAGACATGGAAAACGAAATTCGAGTTTCGTCGATCGGGCCAGTAGAGCGGGAGATAATAGAACTGTCCGCCCTTTTTTTTCCGCAGTGTACATCTCATTCTCTGTTATAAATGTATATTCATACAAAATTTCAATAAAATCTGTCCATTAGTTTTTAAAAATTAGACATAATATGCAAATTCTTTTGGTTTTGAACACGAATGCAAATTGCATCCATAAAAGTTCCATATGCAGGTTTTATTTTCGCAGTCGTTAATCGTTGACCTACACTTCCAGTTGTAAAACATCTAAAACAAAAGACATGTAAAAAACATTGTGGCTGCAAAAATAAATTTTATGAAATTTATGATGTCTAACCTTTATACGCCACCCAAGTTCTAATGATTATGTCTAGTAAAAGTTTATAATTATTCTGAAAAGTAAAACATTTGACTCTCGTACGACAAAAATTCCTCGAGGTATTTAATTTTAGATCATTTTTAAGATGACATTCAGAAGTATTACTCACGTTGAAAAGTAAATATTTAAATATGTAGTTAAATAAAAATGGGATATCAGTATAGAAAAGTGTTCCTGATGCTAATAGATTCAGTGTTGAGCAATGTTATGAAGACTGCCGGGAAACGCTCTGATAAATACAAATTTTCCACGAAAACGAAGAGAATTTTTTCTTACACAGAATATTAGAGAATACATGTTACAGAAAACAGTGGCAGTCAGTGTTAACTCGCAGCCAATTCCTACCATTATTTGCATAAATTAAACGTGAAAATTATTTCTAATTTATATATATATATATTATATTGTTGCATGCGTACGGATTCGTAATAGATTGAATCCACATTCTCCTGTATTTTTACTTTTACGGCATAGCTCTCCCTTAATATTTGCATGGGGAAATACAACAATTTTAATTGTAATTCTACTAAAAATATCTCACTAAATGTAAAATTTCTAACTCTGCCCCCTTCCCAAGGACTACACGTCCCGGACAAACAGTCCCTAGACAGGAAGCCATACTTAACAACTAAGGCATCAATGCAATAATAAACTCTACAATACAACAACAAACAACATAAACAATAATTGCAATAAGTAACATAAAACAAATCGAATACTAAAACGAGTGCCCAATCTTGTTTTGTCGTAGGACTATAAATCGAAATGTCCTGCCGGGTAGGCTTTCTGTTTGAAGACCCCATTAAGTCAATTATGGGTTTAAAGACGCAATCTTCCAGCTGGATTTTCCTGACTTCTTTGTCACTCTATAGGCCTTGATCAGCCGATGTTGTTGTTGTGATTTGTCGTGCGACGAGGTTAAGCAGCTCGTATTTCGCTTTGTCATTGGAACAACATCGGCAGCTTTTTGGGCAAGGTCTTCTAGACAGGGCGTCGGCGTTTCCATGTGATGATCCCTTCCGATGATGGATAGTGATGTCATATTCCTGGAGTCTCTGTATCAATCTGACTATCTGACCTTCAGAATTTTTGAAATTTAGAAATCAGGTCAACAATGCATGATCCGTCGGAGCAGGAATTTTCTGCCGTAGAGATAATGATGAAAATGTTCTATGGCTTTAACTATGGAGAGCAACTCTTTCCTGATGTCACAGTAATTCTTCTCCTGTTTGGACAGGTACTTAGTTCAGTAGGCCACGGCACGTTCCTGGCCATTTACTTCTTGAAACAAAACATACGTCAGGATTGCAGCAGATGTTAAAGCTTCCTACAGGTTGTTAAATGCATCTTCATATTCCTCTGTCCTGAAGAATTTTCGCTTGCTCTCTGTCAGCTTATGAAGGGGTCCTGCGATAGAAGAAAAGTCCTTCAGGAATCTCTATAGTAGACGCAAAGTGCCAGGAAACTTCTCGGCTGATGAACATTTTCGGGGCGTCAGCGGTCTTTAACTGCTGATACTTTTTCCGTATTCGTAGACACACTTTCAGTAGAGATGACAAGGCCTAGTTAAGTAACTCTGTGTGAATAATTTGCATTGGGCGGAACTTTAGATTGTTTTTTTTTAATTCTGAAGGACGTTTATAAGATTTTCTAAATGATTTTTAAAGCTCTTGCGACAATGATGATGTCATCCAAGTACATCAGACAGGTTTCGTGGGAAAGGTATCTCAGCATGGTCTGCGTTCGAACGTAGCCGGCACATTACACAGTCCAAACGGCATCATTTTGAACTGCCAAAGTCCTTGTCACGTAGTAAATGCCGTCTTTTCTCGGTCATCAGGATGTATCTTCGTAACTTCGTTCAACCGGCGATAGTCAACGCAAAATCTAGTTGAACCGTCTTTCTTTCTGACCAGAACGATGGGAGATTCCCACGGACTTGCTGAAGGCTCGATGGCATTGCTTTCTTGCATATTCTTTAGACATTACTTTCTTACATGTCCTTTAGAATGCGTGTCTAAAGACACGGATTCTGGGTTGTTACTCTTTCGTTTAACGCTTGTTACTGGGGTACAGACTGCAATAATAATAACTCTCGCCTTTTCAGTTACATTAGCATTTGTCACCGGGATAACGGTCCTGAATAGGTCGGAGGGTGCTGAGGCTACTAGTACTCTTTTCAGGCTGTTACAATTTTTGGGATATTCTGTGATGTCGTAGCGGAAATTTCTTTTTTTATGTATGGATCCATGAAGTAAAACTTCTGCTCTTGTTGGTATTGTGATATCATCTTGAGCTATGATTTCGTGGGGAGATTTCACTCTTTCAGGATAAATTCCGAATAGGGCTATATCATCCAAGTCCAAGAAAAAACTGTATTTCCTCAGAAAGGCCAAGCCGAGTATGCAAGAATCTGTAATATCGGCCACATAAGCCGTGTTAGTAGTCACTTCCAAACGTGATTGGACTGTATTCCGCTAATAATTAATTTTATTCTTCTAAGTATATACAAAAAGTGCCGCTAGAGGGCTGTGGTGCGTAGGTGTAGCTAATGACGTAACACATACACCCGGGTGGAAATCTCAATTTTAATTTTACGTTTACATTACAGTTCAACATGAATACAATTCACAAGGAAATATACTTTTTTAAAAAATAAGGAGATTAAATGAATAAAGTCAAATAGGTAAAAAATAAACATATACAGATGCATTTACACTATTAGAATTAATGCAAAATGGAAATTCAATCATTCATCGGAAGCAAACAAATCTGGCTGATATCTCTTTTAAAACAGCCTTCAGAAGTTTTTACTAAAACTACTCGAACCTTTCCGTCTGATTCCCTTATTACCAGTTGCATTCGACATAGCTTCCATTTAAATGGTGGTAAATTAGTATCCTTCAATAAGACCATATTGTTTGGACTAACATTGTCCTTTGAAAATGTCCATTTATTTCTTATTTGCAAATAATCACGGGACCAATTTTTCCCTACTAATTGCACGAATTTAATTGTTCTTTGCCATCTGAATAAAGATCTATCTGAAATGTCAGTTACATTGGGCACAGGAATAGACAGTAAGGGACGGCCTATTAAGAAATGTCCAGGTGTTAAAACTGAATAATCATTAGGATCTGTTGTCACTAGTACAAGGGGTCTACTATTTAGTATGGTTTTCTATTTCTGTGGTTATAGTTAAAAATTCTTCAAACGTAAGTATGGCTGAGCCTACAGCACGTATAATTGGTATTTAAAAGATTTCACTCCAGATTCCCATAGTCCACAGAAATTTGAAGATCTCGGGGGAATAAACTTCGAACTAATTTTTTCTGAACATAGATGATTAGCTAACTTTTCATGAGGAAACCTCATTAGATTATGCAACCTATTTATTTCTGAATTTGCGCCAACAAAGTTACGAACATTATCAGAATATAAACAAGAAGATTTTCCTCGTCTTGCAAAGACTGCGTCTGTTACTAACTCTAAATGAATGGATTTAGTGGCAAAGCATATAAAGATTGTGACATAAATTTTTTTAAATATGCCCTTGCGTTTAATCAAAAATGGGCCATAGAAGTCGATTCCACAGTTATAAAATGGAGGACTAGGGTTAACACTCTGTGCAGGCAAGTTTCCCAAAAGTTGCTCAGAGGATCTGGGTTTATTTTTAAAGCATGGCCTAAAGTATGGCTGAGCGTAGCAAAGCTAAGATAGATGTAGCCAAAAGGCATTCATTTACAATTTATTTATTTATTTATTATTTTATTTTTTTAAATATTTAATTTTCGTTTAATTTCTTTGGAATTCACTCAAATAAAACTAATCTCTTGCTTTTTGTTTTTATTTATAAGCGTTTTCTGTGTTGCTTTTATATGCTCCATGTTACGTTAAATTTCTGGTTTTTTGATGTTATTGGAAGACGTTTTGATTCAAAGAAATCGATTAAAAGTAAAATTGGTTATTTTAGCTCAGAACGTTGTGGGGTTTTACTTATTTAATTCAATGTTCAATCCTAGGAACGCCACAAACACTAACAAGCGAATAATCACTTTAGTGTATAAACAAATACGTAAGAATGGTTAACTACCTTTTATTTCTCAGAATAATTACAATCAGTTCCTAACTCGGAACGTACAGTAAAGCCTCCACTTAGGCTTGAACTTAAGTACTTATAAAATTAAACTAAACTAAGCTTAACTAAAGCTGACTGAAGATATAGCCGAAACTATCAAGATTCTAAGTAGTTGTCCCCTAAATCGTAATTAAATAACGAAGCCAAACAAGGGCCTAAAGTATGGCTGAGCGTAGCAAAGCTAAGATAGATGTAGCCAAAAGGCAAACGTGCGCTTATCAGAAACTCAGACTCTTTACTCGAAGTCGGTAAAACATCGACTTAAATTCTACTCTTTACTTATTTCTATTTACTGCGTTTCTGAAATTACATTCTGGTAGGAAATTGTAAGCTGAAACTAGAAGTTATAGGAAAGACGCATAACTTAAAATAACTGTTAGTAAAATTAGGATAAACCTTACGACGTCTATTCGGAAATTCGTTCAAAATTAAGAGAAAAAATTCCAGATATAATTATTCAGAACAGAATTCTTTTATCCTTTTCTGTAGTTGAGAAATGTGAATTCTCAAATTTTTTTAAGAAGAAAGAAAGTAATAAGAACGAAAAAAATTGCGAAAGCTTCTGATGGTTAATAACCGAGCAGTAAAGAAAATGCCATTTATTAAGTGAACCTCCCTGCACCCCGCTGTCCCATGTAGAGAGCTGTAATTAAAAACTATTAAAAAAATTACGGTATTATGATTTAAACCAGTGACATTAGTGAACACAAAAGACCACATATGAAAGATATAGTTAATTTAACTGTGTATATATAAAGCATAGTAAACTTGCATTGCTTATAGGGGCCCGCATTTAGCCTCCTGCCTCAGGTGAAAAAATGCTTAGGCACGACTCTGTAGTGTGCACATAAGACATTAGAAAAGCTTATAAAGATGTTCAGTAATGGAGATAAACGATATTTAAGATGACATTTAATGATTTCTATACCAGTGCGTGTGACCTTCCAGATCTTTAAATACTCCTGTACTTCAAGGACATTTAATTGATCTTGGGCGTAGTTTAGTGTTAAAGGAAGATAACATGCTTTTCAATACAGGTTTATGTAATCTTTTAATGGAAAAACTCATGTAAGGTACTGCAAAGAAAGGCCATTTTAGATGATCGTCTCCTTTTCAGTTCCGCTGTAGACTGAACAAAATAAAGAAATTCTTGAAACTGATCTCATGCTACATTCTGCGCGTAACAGTCCTCCAACAAATGTAACAGTTATGGATAAAAAAATCCAATATCTTTTTATCCAAGTGCAAAGGTTTTCGTTATTAGCTCCACCGTCCCAAGAGAAAAATGGTGATATATCTAAATATAAAAATAAGAAGAAAGTTGAGCAGCTTTTTTAAGTAAAAAGCTAATGCTTTTTGCTTAAAAAATCTGCAAAAACTGCACGTTAAAAAAACTGCTTTTTACTAGATGATGCTATGAATGATAACCATCGCATATGCCTAGGTGTGTTGGCGTGTAAAGTTAATAAAGATTAAGAATACAGCATTTGCGAGTGGACTGTAAATCTTGAATTTTTTTTAGTTCAGCGGTTTCAACTTTAGAACACAATACAGCAAAAGCAAAAGCGTGAAAGTTACAGTTAGAGCGAGTTACAGTTAAATTCGAACTGCGCAGAGCGAAATAAGATCTCACAGACAGGCCGACGATCTGGAAGCCGAAACAAGGTGAGAAATACATTTTGTGTATTATAAGGTTTTAGAAGATTAAAATTAGTGCGCTGATTTTCTATGTTTTCAATGTTTTTTCTCCCTTTTTTTTCTTCCATACAAAGTAAAAAATTACAATGCAGTTTAATATTTTAAGCTTTTAACAAAACTGGGGCATAGCGAATTACAAATAATTGAAAACTGAAAACAAGGAATTAGTCACTGGGAAGTATTTTATGTATGCAGAACTACATTAACA